>CP139509.1:588930-746333 GCA_021014915.2 Artemisia tridentata subsp. tridentata
AAATATATATATATAATATATATATATATATATATATATTCTAAATATATATATATATATATATATATATATATATTATACACACATTTGTTTACTTAGCAACATAAATTTTTAACTTTATGTATGTTTTTTATTCTTCAGAAGATTGGACTTCTTCTACAACATTGAACGTCTAATGGATAATGATACCTCTCATATTAAAGATCTTCGTGATTCGGCTGGAATGATGAAGATTTACGAATGATTATATTGATAAACTTAATAAACATTTTATATGCAAAGTTATATTTTCTTTTGAATATTATGTGATTAAATGAATGGTTGTTTTTTTAATAATATTATTATTATTTATTGCTATTTACATAAAGTACTTACATTTATTGAAGTATGACGATTGAAATCTTTTTGATTACTTAAGAATCAACTGCTGCGTCACCATCATTACAAACATAGCAGACAGTTTCTACACAGTTGTCATATCATTAATAAGTCTAGATACACAATATATTTTCGTCAGTGATTTGCACACTCTCATTATTTATTGGGGCACTCTTTTTCACGTTTCAATTGGGTGTACAAAACTTACACTGTGTTGTATATGCTTGTACTATGGAGTGTGCCAACAAATAAGTTGAATGTGCAACCGATTTAGCCAATCCAATACTTATCTACAACACAAAAATCGTATAATGATTTAATGCAACATAATGTAAAATTCAGAAGATGATGAGACGTAAATCAGTTTTTATTTTTGTATGTAATATTGGAATTATGGTTGTCATTATTATGCCATTCAGAATTATAATAAATCTAAAAATATGTGGATGAATGTAGGTTTGTATTATTGTTGCCATCAGCACCCTAATGTGCATAAAAAAATTAGGAATTCATATAAAGTTCATTATCCCTTGTGTGATAAGACTAATATATCTAATAGGCTTATCCTACATGGTATAGAGAACATTATACTAAATCCAACACAAATAACTAATGGACTCTGTCATTTATTAAGTACCACCAATTCTCTTGTTTAACCGACGTGGGATACTAATTTATCCCATTATATGTATGAATTATATACACATACTTTGGTTTTCGTAACAACTATTACTAATATGAAACTTATTTTTACAAAAGATTTAAAACATATCTTATTATTTCATATATTGAAATGTAAAATATAAATTGTTTTTTTTAATTTTAAGATTGGGATATTTATCACACATGATGATAGAATTTAATGACATCACTCTATATTTTAGGCTATATTTGTACTTATATATAAAATATGTATAAAATTTCATTATAGTAAATTTATTTGGATTTGTGATGGTTGTAAAACTAATTCTGATAGTCATTATTATTCCTCTAATTTATATTTTTATTATTAATGGAACATAAAGAAAACTTCATTGTGATGTGTGTTAGTATTGAATGAATGATGGTTTGCAGATTGATGTTGATTGTCCTTGTTACTCCTTTAGTCTTCCATTAAGTCTACTTTTTTAAAATTTTAATATTTGGATATCAAATTTTAGATGCATATTTATCACAACCGATATTAAAATTTAGTGATACCACTCTTTATTTTAACATATATTTTTCTTATGCAAGAAACATATGGTCTTTATAACATTTGTATAGGTCACAATTATTACTAAGTGCATCTTATTTTATAAAACATATGGGCATTTGTTCTTATTTTATATATGGAGTTATGGACACATAAAATTGAAATAATGTTTTTATAAAAATACGTGACTATACTATTTGGTCGTCGGTTTCTGATTATAAAATTCTATTCTCATGTTGTTTATGGGTTGCTACATGATAATATAATGACTTTTCTGATTCAACATTATCATTCTGATTATAATTATTACCCCTACAGTCTTTTTCCAAATTTATCTTCGTCTATGTTTATTATAATATTAGTTTGAAAAATAATATTTTAAAAGATTTAAAAATATTTTGCCTTATTTCATATATAGAAACTTAAAATCTAAATCTTTTTTTAAATTTTAAGATTTTGATATATTAAATATATATTTTTATTTAAGATTTGGATATTTATCACAAATGATGATAGATTTTTAATGATACCACTTTACATTTTAAAATATATTTTTACTTGCATATAAAATATTGAATCATCTTTTATAGAATTTTAATATTTGGATATCTTATTTTAGATGATAAAATTTAATGATGCCAGTCTTTATTTTAGTCTATATTTTCCGTATGCAAGAAATACATGGTATTTATAACATTCGTTAAAAGAATCTTATAATTTTTTTAACAAATTCGTATAGGTCACAATTATTAGTAAGTGCAACTTATAAAATTTAAATAATGTTTTTATAAAAAAATACGTGACCATATTATTTGGTTGTCGGTTTCTGATTATGAAATTATATCCTTATGTTGTTTATGAGTTGATAGATGATGTAGTGCCTTTTCTGATTCAACATTATCATTCTGATTATAATTATTACCCCTACAGTCTTTATTCAGATTTATCTTGATCTATGTTTATTATAATATTATTTTAAAAAATAATCTTTTAAAAGATTTAAAACATTTTCCTTATTTCATATATAGAAACGTAAAGTTTAAATCTTTTTTTAAATTTAAAGATTTGGATATATTATTATATTTTAATCCTGAGTATATTCTACATTTACCTATGGTCGTATGCCTATATAATCAATGTTTCTGTCACCATTATACAACACTATTAATTTCTTATTCAAAATTTTTCATTGCTAATGTATGGATTATCATGCATATGAAGATGACTTTTATTTACACTGTGTTTTTATTAAATTTGTTCTAAATATTTTGTATGTGAATTGATAGATGGAATTCTTGGTTGAATACAACAAAAAAACTCACAAAATTTTAGCATGTGGCGAAGAAGGATTGGTAATATATTTATATATATTATATTATGTGAAAATTTATTTGTACACGTTAATAACATTTTATATGATTGAATGTCTTGTATAGGTTGTCCCGAAACAAATCCTCGACATTTGTGTAGGTCTTGTTGGACACAGGAAGATCGTTTTGATTTCTAACAATCAACTCTACATAATGTCTATTAAACCTATTGGTTACAACAATGCTTTAATACATTGTTCAGCTTTTAAAACCTTTGTTCTCAAAAAATGATTAATGGATGGTTGGTTTATCAATATTTGCTATGTTCGAAACTATTATTCAATAGTTTTATGTTATAATCTAGAATGGGTCTGTGTTGATCAACTATGGAACTATAGAGGACGTGGTATTTCATGTTTAAGTGTTTTTTGCGAAAATACTAAAAGACTTCATGTAAGCAATTTTATGTTTTTTCTTTTTTTACTTTTAATAATTTTTTGTGATAGGTCGAATTTTTATTGTCAATGTTTTATTTTTTGTATAGATTTTCGCAAAAGGTTATTTCAAGTTGTTGAACAATTCATATTCAACTCAACTAAATATTGAAACTTCAAATAGACATATCAATGTTGATTCTCATTGGAACAACGGACGGCTGCTTGTTTTCGAAGGACTCAACTGGACAACTTTGTGTCAAAATGAGAACTTATACATCGGACAATTCATGATATTAAGTTATTTAGACCAACATAATTTCAAACTGACATTGTTTAACTACTATGGTATTCATGATTGTGGTATCATACTTAGTGTTGGTAATCAATCTGTATATTAATTGTCATTTAATTTATGTATATTATTTTTTATTATTAAAAAAATGTTTATATAAAAAGTTGTTTTTACAGATGATTTGAGGTTCGCTGAATCTATAGGGGAAAAGATTGGTGGAATGGAAATGTTGCTGATGATGATTTACCTGTCACCTTTCAAATCAAACAGATGATTCTGAATGCTTAATTTTTTTGGTTTAATTTTGCATTTAGTTTTTGGATATTTATTACTCCCTCCGTCCCAAAATTTATGTCCATTTTGACTTTTCTAATCAAACTTTGACCTTAAATATATTTTTTTGTATTATATAAACTTGATGAAAGTTATATCAATAAAAATACATTTAAAACCGAATTTCATTTATATATTTTGCATCAAGTGTTATATAATACAAAAAAATATATTTAAGGTCAAAGTTTAATTGAAAAAGTCAAAATTGACATAAATTTTGGGACGGATGTAGTACTTGATTTTATTTATGATTTTATGGTTCTTACTTTTAGTAATTATTTCTAAACGCTCTATTTTATATTTAAATTTGTTTATTATATGGTTATTTGTTTCCTCATCATAATTGTGATGCATCAGAAACATGGCGAACAGAATGCATCAGAATCATATGTATCTGATTCAAAAGTTACAAATAGATAACGTCGCTTATGAAATAATATTATAGTTTAAATCAAAAGTTTTTTAAGATCAAAATTTCGTGATTGTTTCTTTAAAAGATGTATGTAAATAAATTATTATATATTAATATATTTCTAAAATATTATAACAATATCTACTTATGTGTCATCATCCATATAACTTTTTAAAAAACTAAATCATATTTAGTATTACGGATAAATTACAAAACTTTAAATGACTTGATAACCATCAATGCACAAGGATCCATACTGCATTCATTAAATATAGAGTAAGTTATAGGTGTGAATCATTCTACTCATAACATTTGAAAAAAAATATTTTAAATTTATTTTAATTAACAACTTACACCCATAAACAATCCACGTGTAAGCATTAATATTTATAGATCATATCCTCACTCCAAATCTCAACCAATACACATAAACAAACCAAAAATAAAAAATGGTAAACATAACTCAACAAATTATCCTTGAAATACGTCGAACAACATATGGACATCTTCAGGTCACTCGAATTTACACATCAATGTGTCTACAAATCATGAACGACATCAACAGGAGAGAAACAGTGGTTGTTGAACTACGTAGCCAACCATTCAGAGAAAACCGTGACTCTGGTATTGGCTACTTGTTGATGCTTCAAGAATGTGACATGCATCAAGTTTTGCAAATCATGCAAATGTTGCATCAAATTCATCTCTATATACATGAGAATTTCGTTTTCCAAGAGATAATAACATTTATATAAAAAAAAATATAGTGTAGATGAAAATAAATTATTTGGTATGTACATTTCTATAATTTTTTTTGTTGGTAAACATGTAGGGTTTTTATAATTAGGTTATTGTTACTTTTACATGTTTTATACAATCAATTAGATAATTATCATGTTAACAACACAAAGACATTGGAACCAAACAAACAAACTTATTGATTACATTAATACATATATTAGAAATATAATACAAAAATAACACATTGCCCATAATGAAACCGTTTGGTGCTACCAACCCTGAACGGAGGAGTCACCCTCAATAGATCTATCCACTCACTCTTGCTTGCTCACAATTAACGGTTCATGATTTCTAATAGGGGACTTTTAATCTGGCAGTGATGGTAACTTAAGCAATGTAAATGAGTTTGATACTTTGGTCCGTATGAAAAATGGTGCAATGTATTCTCCCCTGAGAGTTTAGAAATGAAATAAGTAATTGAAAACGGGGCTATGAAAACTCACCTGATGCAATAGCAACAATAACAATAGTGAATATGATGAAATGAGGCGCGGTCCCTAGCCGCAACCTAATATGAATGATATGTTCTAATGTAAGTCATGAAATGATGCTACACATGCAAATACGTATGTTATCGATACCACTCGTGAAATTTGAAAATAATGTTTATCGTCGAAAAATATATTTTTGACGTCTCGTTAAGTTATAAAACACTTTTCGTGTAAATACATTGCAACGATATCCCACGATCGTCGTTTGGTGATCTATCAATAATTATAGTGTGTGGAAAACTAGAAGGGGGGTTGAATAGTTTTTACCGTTTTTCAAGTTTTATTTGCTTTGTTACTATATGTTAATTCAAAGGAAACAATCACAAATAAATAATCACACAATGTAAACAAAAGATAAAGAGAGGAAAGATCAAACCACACGACACAGTTGTTTATAGTGGTTCGGCTACAAGAACTCTATTCCTTGCCCTACTCCACTCCCCGAGTTTCCGACTCGAGAGTTTATCTTTCACTAAGAAACAAACTCCTTTCCTAGGCGGAGAAAACCTTTACACGTCGCTTACTTCCTTTTCCGGTACTAAGCTAAACACCGGGTTCTTTCTCAAGGTAGAACCAACCTGACGTCGCCTATTTACTTTACCGACACTAAGCTAGATGTCGAGTTCTTTACAAGGGTACAACCACTCCCTACACTCTTTGTACTTTAAGGACTAAAGTACTAACCACACTCACTGATTACAAATGATAGATATGATGTGTGAAACAAACTACAATATCACACAGTAATGCAACTAAAGGATTACGGTTCTGTAGATCCTTGAATGCTTGATCTCTCTTCTACAAAATGAAAGATCAAAGTGAAATGCAACTATGAATGATGTTAGTAAGATATGTACTGAATGAATATGTGTGTTAAACTATATGAGTGATGAGAGAGCCAAATGATCAGCTTCCTATTTATAGGCAAGCTGATCTTCAGCTCACGGATCCCACGGATCCCTCAAAAGGGATCCGTCCTTTATAGGACTTGGATCCGTGGGATGTGACAGCTATGGATTAGTTGTCTCTTACCATATCTTAGTTGTATCTTACCATATCATCCAAGATCTTCAAATGTCAACTATGTTACTTGCAAATCTAACCAAGATATATCAAAGATATTGTATGTGATGCATGCAATGATGTCATGGAATGGTTTTAGAATTAAAGTTTCCTTTTAAGGAAACAAGTTACTAAACTTGTAATTCTTGGTTAATATGTGAAGTGTAAAATGTGTACTTAAGAGACTTAAGCTAGTATTTATTATTTGCTAAAAGATATTCCTTTTATTTGTCATTAACAAAACTATTGAAAGATCAAAGAATATAAATAACGTTTTTGAGACGCTATTTGTATTAACAATCTTCCCCTTTTTGTTGATGACAAAACATAAAGTATATTTTTGAGCAAGAGAATAAATATAGCATGAGTTCTTTAAAATATATATTAAGTTTGTTTATTAAAGAAAATTTTTGTAAAAATGTATGTACTGTGATGAATCACAGTTGATGCAAACTTAGTTCCTTTCTCCCCCTTTTTGTCGAAACAAAAAGAGTAGCGTAGCGGAATGCGATTTTGAGAACTTTAAAGCTCCCCCTTGTTTTATACTCCCCCTAGATGGAGTAATCAAGGAAATAATGCATGAATCTACAAAACAAACGGTTAGTATATGAAATGCTTATGAGATGCTTCCCCTTGATGTATACTCCTCACTTCTCGAGTACCAACGTATACTATGAAGGGTATGATATGCTGCAAATGAAGTGTTAGTAATGAATGAATTCAATGAAGAAGTAGAATGCTTGTGAAGTATTCTCCTAAACAAGCCTTTCAATAAGTTTTGACTTTTAAAAGTCAAATTAAGTGTCTGATCATAATTTGTACCTAAAGCAATCATATTCAAGATATAATATATGCAATATAGGAATGTTAGTTCACAATGATAATGATAATATGCAATATGTTGATCACTCATAAGCATAAAACATCACATTCATATATATATTGAAAATTTTGTGACAAAAGTCACAATAATGAAATGATGTTACAAATAAAAAGACATCCTAAAAAAAAATAAAAAGGCCTAAACAAACAACTGAAAAGGTCCTAACAACTAGTCTATAGAACTCCTATTGAGGAGGATGAGAGATTGCGTTTAAACATTCAAGAACATGGTTCAAGATGAACCTCATCTCATTTTGAAGCTCATGGACCAAGATGTTGGTCCTTTGGGCCAAGTGAGCCGTTCTCTCACAATGTGCGCAATCATGACTTGAGAAGCCGGGCGGAAGACTAGGGTCCAAGTTGTGTGGTGGTGGTGGTGATGGTGGTTGGGTGTTGTTGTTGTTGGATGGTTGTTGTGGTGTTTGGAGGGAGTTCATAAGAATGTTTTGAATGTCCATTGCTTCATGAAGGCGATGGTCAACCATACCCGAGAGAGTATAGAGTTGGTTTAACTCCGCACTTATCTCCTCTTGTGTTTGAGGAATGTTGTTCCATATAGCTTCATCAATGGCAATGAGTGTTGAAGTTGGTGATAGTGGTGGTATTTGTTGATGAGGTTGTGGTGCTTCACGGTATAGAGGTCCATGAATCTCCGGATGGAGAGGATGGAATAGCATAGGTTCTAAGTTGGCAAGACTTATTGGTGGAGGATTGGTTGATGAGGGTGGAAGGTCTTCTAACTCATCAAGATATGGTTGTGGAGATGTTGGTGGTGTCCTAAAGAGTTCCATTGGTTTAAGTTTTGGTGAGGATGGTGATGATGCAGACTTCTCAGACTGTGATGGAGCAAGAGCAGGAGCGGGTGGTGGTGTGGTTGCTACAGGAGTAATGGTAGGAGGTGGTGTTTTTATGACTACATGTGAGGGAGTTGGAGTGGATAAAGTAAGAAAGTTTTCACTAGCAATAGGTGAGGATATGTTGAGAGGAGAATTTTCCTCAGATGAGGAGTTTGCTAAGTTGATAAAACAACAGGGTTTAACACTAATGCGGGCTGTTCTTCTTGGAGGTCTAGATGTGGAAGAGTTGTTTGACTTAGTCATGGTGAAGTATGATAGCTAAGATGTACAGGAGAGGAAATGGTTGTTGTGTGAAGGGATGATCCTAAAGTGCTAATTTATAGACAGAAGGTTTGTGAGTCTGTGTGTTTGGATTTGATGTGAATCCAATAGAAAATGTTGGTTACTAATGATTTGGAACAAAAATTTGTGCAGGTCATATCAAGGAAGTCAATCCATTGAGCTTTGGTTGAGTAATATGTTGTGGATTTGCAGTTATTACAAGAAGACAGTGGAAAGTATGATGATTTGATATTTCCACGGATTTGACGGATCCCTAAAAAGGGTTCATTCTTTGTATCTGTTTGGTAACTCACACCTAAAATTTAAAAATTTAAATTTTGGTGGGAAATTTTGTTCCTAAGTTTCTAAGAATTCCTAAATGATTCTAAGAAGAATTATGATCAGTGAATGAATCCTAAATGATACTAAACACTAAGATTTAAGAATCGGGATGAGTCGAAAAAGTTTTAGAATTTTACTGGGAATCCTGCGGATCCAAGTTGAATCGAAGGCGGAACCATTTTCTGGGATCCGCCAAATCCGCAGGTTGGCGGATGGCGGATCCAACGATAAGCCTTGGCGGAGCCCTGTTTTGGGATCCGCCGGATCCGTGTGCCTAAAACTAGAGAAACTAAACAGAACATATGTCATATTTCGCGTTTTTCGACGAAAACCCAAAAATTCACCTAGACCTTACTTAACATCTAATATGTATAGCAAAACAACTAAATATGATAACATTAACACATGATTGCACATAGTTTAATCCGTTCTTATAAACTTACCGTTTTAGGTGTTATGCCAAACATAGGCTATAACCTGGAAAATTGATAACCGTGATGGTTATCTACCTGCAAGTGTTAGTTATTACACATACACAATAAGTATTATCAGATAAATTCAAGACACATAGAATTTCAACATCACAACATCCAATATTGTTCAAAACTAAACACTCCATCAAGTAAGCTTCTTCTTCAACTTCTTCATCCCCTTGTGTAATTTCATCATCCAACGACCAAGATTCTTCACCATTCCTTTGATGTTTCGATACTCGGCGGATTCATTTTGAATTGGAGGAAGATGGCTCAAGTATTCGGGTGGAGGAATCCTAGAATTTGGTAAACCATCATCTTCACTCATTGAAGATGATGAGGATGATGTTGGAACACGAGGACGTTTGCCTTTATCTACACTCACCCTAAAGTCGCTCAAAGGAACGAAGGTATGTTCTATTTCATTGTAGTCCGGAACAAAGCCTAGATGGTTTGGACGAGCGGGTGCAAAGGCTCTGTAGAGTCGGGTTAAGAGCATACCATAAGGCATTGCAATTTTGCTATGAACCGGAACGTCACACATTCTTTTGGCAACATAGTAGGCAAGATTGAAGGGTTGACGAGTAGAGATGTTGTACATCATATGACACAAACAAGCATTGATGTGATCACGGTTTCCTATGGTGCACATCACATTAGCCCTTAAGACATCCTCCATTTTCTTGAATTCGTGTTTGAGTTCATTTAGCTCCATTGCAAATGGATCTCTAGCAACTTCGCGACCACGATACATCCTAGTAGGGTTGTTCTTAGGAATGAAGAGATGTTCCCTAATCACTTCTTTTGATTCGAGAGGAGTGGCATAAGGTGCCGTCCTATCGAGATTGGAGTCTAAGACTGTTAAGGACCATTTGTCCGAGTAAATGCATGTCCCTTGACTTGGAATTCCTAAGACCTCACCAAATTGATCAAGAGGGATGTTGACAAGATTTCCATTTAGAGTAAATTGAAGACTTAAGTAACCTTCATCACTCGAACTAAGACCTACACTAGCATAGAACTCAAGTATGAACCTAGGAATGATTGGTTCATCTATGTCTAAAAGAGAATCAAATCGAATTGCGGCTAATTGTTCCCTAAGTTGAGTTCCTTCATAGAATGATGAATCTACGGCTCTACCCTCATGGACATACTTTTTCTCTAAGGCTTTGAAAATTTCGATTTGGGCATTGGTTAGACCTTTGGTTTTGTGGACTTTGGGTAAGTAGTTAACGGTTTTCTTGTGATCGTAGTTGGTTGCGGGAGGCATGATTTTCCTAAGTACAAAAAGTTACATAGTTTTAGTTAAAATGATCAAAGGAAGTGTAAAATTCCTAGTGTGTGCCTACATGGGGACAATGTGGAGGTGCGGTTATCTCGACTCCTTTTTATGCAAGAAAAATTAGTTTATGCAAATTTTGTTTACAAATGAGAGATAACCCAAACGCTCCTAGTTCAATGTAGCTATGGTTGAATGTACCCGAAAATACATATTAGTTATGTATTCCCTTTAGCATTCAAGAGACATTATGCAAGTGAAGTCTAAAAGATAACGTTTTTGCATTTGTATGAACAATGTAAGAAAAAGAAAACATTTTACCTAGTCGTTAGAAGATTTTAGTGAAAAATTTTCATGGGGTTTTTGTTAAATTAAGACAATGTGCTATGAGATGCAATTCCTAACTAAGAAAAACATGTTTTTAAGTATAATGCAATAAATATGCTTCATGATTTTTCAAGAATTATGCATATACCCCAAGTTTATGTTTTGTGCATGAAATGGAAATCCTAGACGCAGATCAGGAGTATAAATATGATAAGAATACTTACAGTGATGTTAGAAGCACAAATTTGTGGAAGAAAATGGTCTAAATTGTGATGGAGATTAAGTGTGTGTCGAATGCAGTAAGGTGATATGTTTTGGAGTGAGGAATGAATAGTAGTTGTTCTTGTTTATTAAATAATAAACTGAACTCAGCATGCGACGGATCCGGCGGATCCCAAACAAAGGATCCGTCTTTATTGTCGATTGGATCCGCGGATTCAGAACACATGTTTTGGTTTAGTGTCGTGTGTGGCTAAACTAATGTTTATACTAATGTTTCTCCTAATCACTAGGTTCCATTAATCCTAATCCAAGTCTAAGATAGTTGAAAGGTTCACGTTTAAGTGGTTTTGTGAGAATATCGGCAATGTTGTCCTCTGAGGAAACTTTCTCAATTGAGATGATTCCCTTCTGTACATTGTGGCGAAGGAAGTGATGGCGTATTTCAATATGTTTGGTTCTAGCGTGTTGGACTGGATTTTTGCTTAGATCGATAGCACCTTTATTGTCGCAAAGAATGGGAATGTTGTTGAGTTTAATTCCATAGTCGACGAGAGCTTGTTTCATCCACAGTGCTTGTTGACACGCCTTTCCTGCAGACACATACTCTGCCTCTGTTGTTGAGATTGCAAGGGCAGTTTGTTTCTTAGCGAACCATGATGTGAGACAATATCCTACAAAAGTACAAATACCACTAGTACTTTTCCTATCAACATAGTCACCTACATGATCTGAGTCGGTATACACTATGGTTTCTACACCCGTTCCTTTGGGATACCATAATTCTAAGTGTGTAGTACCTTTGATGTACCTAAATATCCGTTTAACGGCTACAAGATGGGACGTTTTTGGATCTTCTTGAAAACGTGCACATAGACAAACTGTTGGGTCCATAAATACCCAATTATCTAAAACAGGATTTGAACACAAATTAAGCCAAGTGTTTACCAACCGAGAACAATTCAAGTCACTGAGTTAACAGTAACTCAGTGAGTCATCTTCAGGATGCTTAAGGTGAATTCAAGGCGAAGGATTCACTCCTCAGGAAGGCGGTACTTCCTGAGTGAGACTTAGGCCGAAGAAGAAGATGATGGGTTCAGTGAGTACTGACAAGAGCTCACTGAACCCCTCAGTCTCCTGAACACTAAAAGACTGAAGACTTAGAATCAATCTAAGACCTGAAGTAAAGGCGGGATCGAGCGGGAAAGTTTGAAGAGGATAAGAACAAGTCTTATCACGCCGAAAGCGAACTTTCCTTAATACGGCTTAAAGTACGAGAGTGGTTGGGCAGACACTCAAAAGGATCTTTTAGCTTATTCCCGATGTAGATTGGTAATGACAAAATACAGTTGTACTTTTGTCAGACCAATATAAGTCAACTTGTACTTTAGTTTATAGGTTTTCTTTTACACTTGTGTATAAATAGATAGATGAGGAGAAAAGTGAATTAAGGTTGTGCACTAAAAGCTTAGACTTTCACAGCCCACTTTTCTCCTCCAAAGAACAACCTACTCACTGAGATAGCTCAGTAGGGTCTTTTAGTTGTCACTCAAGAAAAGCTTGAGTTTAGAAGAGGAGAACACCATACCTTGTCTATTCAATCCCAAAGTGTTTATTCCGCAAAACACTTTGGGTAATAGATTCTTTGATTAATTTCTAATAAGAATTTAAACGTTGAAAAACCTTTGTTGTTTTATATTTACGTTCTTACTTATTTGGTAAAATTAATCATACATTGTATCAGTCGTAGAACACGATTAGGATAACTTTCTAGTTATTTCTATAAGTGTAACGGGAACAACAAGTGGTATCAGAGCCTCTGGTTTATAAAATCTTTCCTAAACTAAGAGTGCTCAAGGTTTTTAAAACCAAGATCCTACTATGGCTGATATAAATGTGCCCCAGCTAGTTGACAAAAAGGGAGGTAGCTATTCAGCTGTTGCTCCCAGACTAGAAGCTGGTAAATTTAGCTAGTGGAAAAAGCGCATGCTTTGCTACTTGACTGGTATGGAACCATACTACATCACTTGTATCAATGATGGTCCCTATGTCCCTAAAACTGCCGAAGGTTTAGACAAACCTGAAGCTCAGTGGACTATAGATGAGAGAAGGGTGGTCAATCAAGACCAACGCCTGAGAAGCATAATTATATCTTGTCTCCCTGATGATATAATGGAATCAGTCATTAACTGTACATCAGCCAAACAAACATGGGTTGACTTGGTTCATAGCTTCGAAGGTCCCTCAGATACCAAGGAAAATAGGATCATGGATCTTAAACTTGAGTATAATACCTTCAGGGCCAAAGACTCTGAAAGTCTCTCAGAGACCTACACTAGGTACAAGACCCTGATAAATGAGTTATCCAATGATGGTGTAGTTTTGTCTAAGCATGAGATCAATGTTGGCTTTGTCAACTGTCTCCCTGAGAAGTGGTTAAACTTCTCTCAGGGCCTTAGGAATGCTAACCACATTCAGACCCTTGAGCTTCCTGAGATCTATGGGAAGTTTGTCTATGAAGACAACCTAATATCAAGAAGATATCCAGACTCAAAGAAAGCTCTTGAAACCAAAAAGGCCCTGACTTCCTCACCCATATCAACTGCCTTTTATTCTAATGGTATTGTGCAGGATTTTCAAGAGGATTCTGATGATGAGGTTGATGATAGAACCAGTGAGGAGTACTTAAGTGACTTACACTTGGAATTCCAAGAAATAGCACTTCTTGCAAACTCAAAACGTTTTATCAAAAGAAATCAGTCAAACTTTTCTAAAGCTAAAGCAAATGAGACCACTGAATGTTTTAAATGTGGTAAAAAGGGTCATTTTGCAAAAGACTGCTATTCAAAAACAATCTCAGAACCCTCTTACAAGTTTTCTGGAAACAGTTCTTCTTCAAGAGCTAGCAAATTTCAACCTAAAATGTTTCAGTCTCCACAAACTTCTCAAATTAGTCAAAAAGATTATGAAACTAAGTATAGGATGGCAAAAGCCAAGCTTGCTCTTCTTGAGGCCACTCCCTCAGTCTCTCAGGCTCCAACTCCCAAACCTGTTCAGTCCAAGAACAAGGTCCTTATGGCTGAAGCTTATGACTGGGATTATGAAGAGGTCTCTGATGATGAAGAAATTCATGTGAGTGCACTGATGGCACTTTCAGATGGTGATCAGCTGGCCGTTGGAAAGAGCCATGCTAGAGATGGAGAATGGGTCAACATCACAATGAAGAAGGTAAACATTTTACTTTCAATGGATGATGATTCTGATTGGCAGTCTTATTTAAATTATATTTCTGTTGATCTCAAGTTTGTAGAAGAACAAAGGCTTAACCTACTTTCAAAATATAATAATCTTGTGTTAGAATTGAACAAATGTAGAGATGAATTGCTTGTACTAAAACAAGCCAAGTTAGAAGTAGTCACACTACAAATTCAAAACACTGAGATTTTGAAAAAGAACCAAGCCCTTCAAACTGAACTTGACAAAGAAAGAGCTGTCATAAAAAGCTGGACTAAAAAGAACCCAAGAGTCTATGAATCTGTCAGTATGAATCCTAGTGAGAACTTTAAAGTCATAGGAATTAACCCACTCACTGACACCTTCAGTGAGACTGACAAAGAAAGAGTCTTTATTCCAGCTGGCATTGCTTTTGAGCAAGAAAAAGAACCCAAGTCAAATGACTGGATTGTCAGGGACAACCCAGTCAGTAAGTTACCCAACTTTGAAACTGGGAAAATCTTGCTCCCTGAAAGTCAGGCATTGAAAAGCATGCTAGGACTCACTGAAGAACCCAGTAGTACTGAGTTAATCACTGAGTCAGAATCAGAATCAGCCATACCTCTCCCACCACTGAAAGTCCTTCAGGGAGCTTCTCCAAGCTCAGACCTCACTCCATTAGTCTACTCTGAACATTCTCCAAAGGAGAAATCAGGATCGGGAAATACAATCCTGAAAAGGCTAATCCCTGAAGTCTCAGTAAATACTGATGACTCAACAACTTCAATCCCTTCTGAAGCAAAAGTCTCAGTAAACACTGACGGCTCATCTGCTTCAGTTCATTCTGAGGTAAAATCCCAAAGTCCTGATCCAAGAATTGATCAGTTGACTGAGATGGTCAGGAAGCTGAGTGAGAAGATTGAATCTTCTGAGAAGAATCCTAAATCTAAAATTAAGGAAACAAAACCAGCTTCCTCCACCTCCAAACCCAAAACCAAGCCCACCAAACCTCGGGTGATATGTGAGCTGTGTGGCTTTAATAATCATGTTGCTGATGATTGCTACAGAATCCTTTACTGCATGATATGCAAAAAGGAAGATCACAGAACCTCTGATCATCAGTCATACACAGCCTCAGCTAAGATGGCAAACTTTAAATCAGTTGCTCTTAAGTATCCATCTGATGCTAAGCAGAGAATGAAAAAGGCAAAGCCTTTTCCCTCTTGCCCTCATTGTGGATTCAATGACCACCTCCCTGAGGATTGCTTAATGGACACATGCTGTGACCTATGTGGTGATCCCACTCATGACACCTCAGGACATGATGAGGTCATTCAGGCAAGGAGAGGAAAGAACAAATCATCCTCTCAGTCTGCTGAGTCTTCCCTTGCAATAAAATGCAAAGTTTGTGGGAGCTCAGTCCACTCAACCACTGACCATAAATCATTATCTACTTTTAAGCAGGCTATTAAAGCCAAGCCCTCTACGAAGAGGGGTCCTAGAAAGAACTGACCCAGTTTACTATTTGTGCAGAGACATGCCAGGGAGCCAATTTGGCATCTAGATAGTGGATGTTCAAGGAGCATGACTGGTGTGAAGCAGTATCTGCACAAATATGTGGAAGAATCAGGACCCAAGGTGGTATTTGCTGATAACTCATCATGTCCCACTGAAGGTTATGGTTCAGTAAACTGCAATGGTATAGTCTTCACTAGGATAGCTTATGTAAATGGCCTTAAGTATAATTTGATCAGTGTCAGTCAACTATGTGATGCAAAATACATAGTTCAGTTTGATGATAAGCAAGGTACCATCTTCAATGCAAATAAGGAAGTTGTCCTTATTGCACCTAGAAGACAAGATGTTTATGTGTTAGACATGACTAGTCTGACTCAGAATGGTACTTGTCTCTTTGCTAAGGCCACTGAGACTCTCAATTGGCTTTGGCATAAAAGACTCTCCCATCTGAACTTCAAAAACATAAATCATCTTGTGAAACAAAATAAGGTCCTTGGCTTACCATCTCTTGTGTTTTCAAAGGATAAACCCTGCTCAGCTTGTGAAAAAGGCAAACACAAGAGAGCATCCTTTAAAACCAAAACCAACTTTTCCATCAGGAACTACCTACACCTTCTTCATATGGATCTCTTTGGACCCATCAGTCCTAGATCTATTAACCATGAGAAGTATACTCTGGTCATAGTGGATGAATACTCAAGATACACTTGGGTTTACTTCCTGACCAAAAAGAGTCAGGCAGCAGGAACTATCATGTCCTTTGTCAGGAACATTGAAAATCAGAATGACATCAAAGTCAAACAGATTAGGACTGACAATGGGACTGAGTTCAAAAATCATGAACTTGAAAGTTTCTGTGATGAGAAAGGTATCCATCAAAACTTTTCCTCTCCTTACACACCTGAGCAAAATGGTGTGGCTGAAAGGAAAAATAGAACACTCATTGAAGCTGCTAGAACAATGCTAAATGGATCAGTCCTTTCAAAACATTTCTGGACTGAAGCAGTCAAAACTGCCTGTTACACACAAAACAGATCCATCATTGTCAAGAGACATAGCAAGACTCCTTATGAGTTATTCAAGGGAAGAATCCCTGACATCAGCTACTTTCATGTCTTTGGGTGTCCTGTGTTTATTCATAATCACAAAGACCACCTAGGGAAATTTGATGCAAAGGCTGATGATGGATACTTCCTAGGATATTCTCTTGTCTCAAAAGCCTTCAGGGTGTTCAACACAAGGAGACAACAAACTGAGGAAACATTTCATGTTACCTTTGATGAAAGCACTGAAGTCATCAGGTTCTCAAATTCCTCAGTGGAAGAGATAGGAATCAATGACTCATCAAGATATCCTCCTGATGAGTTTGATCCTGAAAACAATCCTTCCACTCAGTATCAAGCTGATGCTGATATCTCCTATCACATCCTCCCTCATAATCTTCCTCACCCAAGCATCACTGAGTTTATTGAAGCACAAACAAACACTGACTCTAACAATCAGGCTGTTCAGAGTGCTCAGGAACCAAATAATCTCAGTGATCAAACCAATCATTCAGACACCCATCACCCTGAAAGCCCTCATGTGTCTGAACCAATCCCTTCACCTCTACCCAATATGGCCTCCACAAGTTCTAATCAGTTCCCAAGACCTCAGGACAGATGGACTAGGTCTCAGGATATAGAACTTGTCAATATTATTGGAGTGCCTACTGAAGGCATGCTCACCAGAAGCATGGCTGCTAAATTATCCGCAGCCTCAGCCAATGAATGCCTATTTGTGGATTTCATCTCCACTATTGAACCCAAAAGTGTCAAGGAAGCACTTACTCATCCTAGTTGGGTTCAGGCCATGCATGATGAATTGGAACAATTTGACAGAAATAAGGTGATGACCTTAGTCAAGTGTCCTGATGGAGCTTCAGTAATTGGCATGAAATGGGTATTCAAAAACAAATCAGATGAGAATGGCATAGTCATCAAAAACAAGGCCAGATTGGTTGCCAAAGGCTTCAACCAGCAAGAAGGCATTGACTATGAGGAAACATTTGCACCAGTTGCAAGGATGGAAGCCATCAGGATCTTCCTTGCATTTGCAACCTACATGAACTTCAAAGTGTACCAAATGGATGTCAAAAGTGCATTCTTAAATGGTTCCCTGAAAGAAGAAGTTTATGTCCAACAGCCTCCTGGATTTGAGAGCAATGAGTTTCCTGACTATGTCTGTAAGCTTGACAAAGCCCTATATGGACTGAAGCAAGCTCCCAGGGCATGGTATGAAACTCTCTCATCCTTCCTGATCCAAAACAAATTTGTCAGAGGCAAGATAGACAATACCTTGTTTATCTACAAGACAAATGATGATGTCATACTTGTTCAAGTATATGTTGATGACATCATCTTCGGCTCAACAAGTTATAAACTTTGCAAACAGTTTGAAAAATTGATGGCAAAGAAATTTGAAATGAGCATGATGGGAGAACTGACTTACTTTCTTGGCTTACAAGTTAAGCAGACTGATAAAGGAACCTTTATCAGTCAAGAGAAGTATGTCAGAAGCATACTGAAGAAGTATGATCTCAGTGACTGTGCCTCAGTCAAGACTCCCATGGTCCCACCAAACAACCTTGGCTATGACCTCACTGGTAAATCAGTCAATCAGACTCTATTCAGAGGAATGATTGGGTCACTGATGTATCTCCTTGCATCAAGGCCTGACATCCAATTCTCAGTATGTTTGTGTGCCAGATATCAATCTGACCCAAGAGAATCTCATCTCACTGCTGTAAAAAGGATTCTCAGGTACCTGAAAGGTACTCCGAGCCTTGGATTGTATTATCCTAAGTGCTCAGGGTTTGACCTCAAGGGATACTCAGACTCTGACTATGCTGGATGCAACATGGATAGGAAAAGCACCTCAGGCTCCTGCCAATTTCTTGGTGGAAAATTAGTCTGTTGGAGTGCTAAGAAGCAACAATCAGTTGCCATGTCCTCAGCTGAAGCTGAATATGTTGCAGCAGCTAGCTGTTGTGCAAATGTACTTTGGATGAAAAGTCAACTCAGTGACTATGGCATTCAGTATAAGATGGTACCCATCTTTTGTGATAACACAAGTGCAATTGCAATTTCCAACAACCCTGTTCTTCATCAGAGAACAAAACACATTGATATCAGATATCATTTCATCAGGGATCATGTCATGAATGGTGACATCGAATTACACTTCATCCCTACTGAATATCAGTTGGCTGATATTTTCACCAAACCTTTGGATGAACCAACTTTCACTAGACTGAAAGCTGAGTTAGGAATGTTGGATATTGAGACTCAGTCCACTGATTGAATCCATCCAACTGAAGTGTACATTCTTAGAACCTCAGGTCCCTGAATCAATGTGTCCCTCAGTGTCAAGTATCACTGAATGCCCTTCCTGTACCATCAGTAACTTAAACCCAAAGTTACTGAAACCCTCAGTGAATGAATAGTCATTCAGGGTCCTCAAGATGTCATTCAATGCTAACTTAAATGCTCTAAGTATTGTGTTAGTAAATGTCCTAGGTTGGTGACTGATATCCTATTTAATATAGGAATATATGTCTCTCTGGCATACACATCTTGGGCCCCCACTTTCCCACTTGGCATTAATTGCCTATCCAATCACATTAGAGAAATGTGATGACTCATCTCTGCAAACTACACTTTTTGCAGACGGCTCAACTGTTTACCATAATGGTTGCCGAATACATGGGGAAGTGGAATCGTGGCATTTAATGCGGACTTCAAATTTTTTATAAAACAATTTTCAAATTTTGAAGTAAAGTGTTTTATGCCCAAAATACCCCAAACCCTTCCACTTCCCTATAAATACCCATCCAAAAGAATACATACACACGCTTTTAGAAATTTATAAGCAAACTCTGCCCTTTTTTATTTCTCAAACAAAATTGTGTGTGTGTTCTTAGCATTAAGAGATATCCGACCATTTTTTCGACCTAAACCCGATCATCAAATGGCTTCTTCTAATGCTATTACCACTGCCCCAAATGTGAGCTTCACAATGGAGGGCGTGGATTTAACCAAAAACAATGTGGTTGGAAATTTCCATTACCCGCAGCAATATGCGGGTTACAAGGATGTAGTTAAGTATCTACAAAACTGCTTCCTTGCCACAGCTTTTACAACCACCCCAGAAGTCATCTACAATGACTATCTCAGGGAGTTTTGGTGTACCGCAACGGCTACTAGCCCTAAGGACACCAAAGAGTCGATCATCACTTTCACTGTGATGAATGGGACTAGGACTCTCTCCCTGAACTACAAGACCTTCATCAATGCCACTGGTCTTAACTTTGTTGAGAACTTTGAGGCTAACCCTACTGATCAGGAAATAAAAGCTGAAATGCTCTTCCTAGGGCCTCATGATGTTAGGCGTCCTGGTGAGTCTCCTGAAGCCTTGTTGGCTAAGGCTCCTTTAGTGAAGACATGGTTTCACCCTGTCTGGAGACTTATGATGACATTCGTCATTCAGGTACTCGGAGGGAATAAATCCTCCACTGAGCAGTTGAACTCATCACAACAATTGATGATGTTCAGTCTCTTGGAGGGTAGAAAAATAGATATCGGAGGAATAATCTTCCGCGACCTCGTGTCAAAGCTCTCAGGGAAACATAGGCAAAGACATATGTCGTATCCTAGGTTCATTTCCTGTGTGCTTCAGGACCTCCTTGGTCCTGACTACTTAAGGTCTGATGATGAAGGTACAAAGCCTGACATCTTACACAAGACCAACTTTAGTAGTGACATTACTGAGGTACAACCGGTCGCCCTGACCACCTACATGTTAATGGTGATTCAGGGTGAAAATGTATGCTCACCAGTTCCTTCACCAACCAAGAAGGTGAAGAAGAAGAAAGGGAAAGGGGGACAATCCAGTAAGGTGGTTAGACCTAAGCCACTCGTCACTGAGACTGTTGCCTCAGGCACCAAAAATGTTATTGTGACCTTGACCTCTCCGACTCCCATAACAGAGACCACTTTGGCCACAAAACAACCGCCAACGGAGGGTATTGAGCAATCATCCTCAGTATCCTCGGGCACACCCTTTCCACATGTCCCTACTGACAAAAACAAGTCAGGTGGGTCAGGAGCATCCACCTACTCACATCCCAGTGAAGGCACTGATAGATCACAATCAGAGCCTGAGGGAGCACAGGGTTCTATATCCTCGGTGGGGCAGTACTACTCCACTGAGACGGGGACCCACACACACTCACATCCTGCTAACGTCTCTAAGAAATCACACTTAGAGTCTCAGGGAGTACAAGCCTCTAAATCCCCAAAAGGACAGCACAATCCTGATGGGAAGGGAGGCCATCAACATTCACCAATAGTACCTAGTGATTCTACTGGAGAACACCCATCAGTAGATGAAGGTGCTCAGGGGGACAAAGACTCAGGGGGAAACAAACCACCCGCTGATACGGAACCCATCACCCCCTCAGGCGGTCCAATTCACTCAGGAACTGATCCTAATAGTCAGGCTGGGCAAACCCCCCCAGTTATTATGACTAGTCAGGCTGGTACAACCCCACCAGTTATTATGGCTAAAGGATCAGGACCTGGCCACAACGAAAGTGAGCCCTCTTTTGAGGGGGAGCTGGATTCCCTGAAGGCTCCTTCTCTGGCTGACTATGAAATTTTGTTGGCTGATGAGTCAGAGGAGGAGGAGGATTTCGATTTTGGTGATGATGAACCTCTTACTGAAGCTGAGGAGGAAATGGAGGGTCCATCTGAGCAACAACTCTCTTCTCCTCCTCCTGAGGATCAACAACCCAATTCACCATCATCTTCATCATCATCTTCATTAGGTGCCTCTGCCACCCCTGAATGGTTAACCAAGTATGACAATGTTCATCCGCCTACTGAAAGGAGTATGGCCAAATACCTTCGCCATGCCAACGAAGGTCTGTACAATGCTCTCACTGATGAACTCATGGATCAGCATACTGAAGCGGCAGCCTCCTATGCCGACTTCAGGGCCTCAGTAGAAGAGTCTCAGGAAAAGATTCTTCAGGCTACAAGGCTTACTGACAAACAACTTGGTGAACTCACTAAAACTTTTGATGAAACGGTCACTGGTCAACATAAGGAGCTTGCCAACATCCTCAAGGCTGTTGAAGGGGTCCAAGAACAACTTTCTGATGATCCTGCACTGATTCAATCAATGAAAGACCATATGGCCACTCAGACAACTGCCTCCTCAAAGCTTACTGAGCTTCTCAGGCTCTTTATGGGGGTAGACATCAAAGGTCTCAGGGACAACCAGGATTCCATTCTTCAGGCTGCAATGGAATCCAAGGGGCACCTCAACAAGCTTTCCTCAGCCATGGATCAGCTCTCACAAACACATAATGAGCTGATCGTCCGCTACAACAACCATGTCACTGAACTCTCCACCACCCAACAGGCAATGGCTACCGAACTCAGTGCCGTGAAGAATGATGCTTCTCAGACAAAGTCCATGGTCTCAGATATCTTATCCATTCTTCAGGCCTCTCATGCACCACCACCTCCTCAGTCAGCAGGTCTATCCACTGAAGCTCCTAAACCTGCTGAGGGGGAGAAAAATGATGAAATTCCTGATCCTTCCTCTGCCTTGGTAACTGTTCCAAATCCTGAGGAATCTACAAGTCAACCTCCTCTCACTGGCAAAGGGAAGGAAATTATGACTGAAACCTCACCTCCTGAACCACACCTGGTCAAGACTTCAAACATAAGACAACCAGACCCTGAAGTACCGTCTTATGTTGACTTAGAAGATGGGAGAAGAGTCTATGGGACTCAGGAGGAACTAGCTAAGATCTTAGATGAGGAAGATCGCAGGAAAGCCCATGACCTCACCACATCTACCATCTATGAGGTTGCCAAGGAAGAAATAAAGGAGTCTGAGAAAGTGATTCAGGAAGAAGAATTCATCAAGCTTCAGGCCCAACTTCTTCAGAAACATAACAAGGAAGCCAGACTGAAGCAAGAAAAGAGGCAAAGGGCATATGAGAGGTATGTGTGGCACATGACCAAAACCAAAGGTGAAGGCAAAATCACTGACATCACCATTCACCCCACCAAACCTCTGAGCTTAACTGTCCATAGAGGTCCAAGAAAGTCTGAACACCTTCCTGAAGTCAGATTTTCAGACTATGGGTTGAGAGAATGGGATATGATGATGCCCATCCTGAGGAAGAAAACCTCAAGCAAGAATGCCCCAATCATCATCAAGTCACTGAGTGCCAAGTATGAGGAACTCGCTAAAGTGGCAAAGAGTCTGGGCATTAACCATGATGAGGCACTTGCTTCTCAGGGACTAACTATCCCTGATTATACTCAGAAGGTTGGGAAGAAAAGGAAAGCTGTAGCTATGGAGCCTGAACAATACATAGCCGCACTTCACTGCAACAGGGCTCCTCCTCAGGGAGTTAAGTTCCGTCCTAACCTTGTCATTAAAGAACCTGAGTATGGCATCTTCTTCGTGGATGAATTTGGTCAGGAAGCCTTTCAGAGAGTTTCGGACATTGATAAAGTGGAAACGACAACACTCCTCGCCTACAAACTGATGGCACTCAATATCAGGGGCTCTAACAATGAGGAGTTTGTCAGGCTGATGGATCGCTTGATGAAGGAACGACCTGACAATGAGGTGTTAGTGTCGAAGAAGGCAAAGCTTGAACTATTAGGTCTCCGTCAGGAACCTTAAGTATTTTGTTTAGCTGATAGGACTTTGTAATAATATGAATAAAATGCTGTCCCATGTTTATGTTATTTCGCAGTCCTTACTGTCTTCTTGTATATCAGTATGAGAAGAAGCCACTAGCTCACTCATACTGATCAATAACACTTAGGCATAATTTATATCCAAATAGGGGGAGATTGTTGGGTCCATAAATACCCAATTATCTAAAACAGGATTTGAACACAAATTAAGCCAAGTGTTTACCAACCGAGAACAATTCAAGTCACTGAGTTAACAGTAACTCAGTGAGTCATCTTCAGGATGCTTAAGGCGAATTCAAGGCGAAGGATTCACTCCTCAGGAAGGCGGTACTTCCTGAGTGAGACTTAGGCCGAAGAAGAAGATGATGGGTTCAGTGAGTACTGACAAGAGCTCACTGAACCCCTCAGTCTCCTGAACACTAAAAGACTGAAGACTAAAGACTGAAGACTTAGAATCAATCTAAGACCTGAAGTAAAGGCGGGATCGAGCGGGAAAGTTTGAAGAGGATAAGAACAAGTCTTATCACGCCGAAAGCGAACTTTCCTTAATACGGCTTAAAGTACGAGAGTGGTTGGGCAGACACTCAAAAGGATCTTTTAGCTTATTCCCGATGTAGATTGGTAATGACAAAATACAGTTGTACTTTTGTCAGACCAATATAAGTCAACTTGTACTTTAGTTTATAGGTTTTCTTTTACACTTGTGTATAAATAGATAGATGAGGAGAAAAGTGAATTAAGGTTGTGCACTAAAAGCTTAGACTTTCACAGCCCACTTTTCTCCTCCAAAGAACAACCTACTCACTGAGATAGCTCAGTAGGGTCTTTTAGTTGTCACTCAAGAAAAGCTTGAGTTTAGAAGAGGAGAACACCATACCTTGTCTATTCAATCCCAAAGTGTTTATTCCGCAAAACACTTTGGGTAATAGATTCTTTGATTAATTTCTAATAAGAATTTAAACGTTGAAAAACCTTTGTTGTTTTATATTTACGTTCTTACTTATTTGGTAAAATTAATCATACATTGTATCAGTCGTAGAACACGATTAGGATAACTTTCTAGTTATTTCTATAAGTGTAACGGGAACAACACAAACACTAAACATAATGTCAGGCCTACTAGCCGTAAGATAGAGTAAACTACCAATCATTCCTCTATATTTAGTGCTATCTACGGATTATTTTCTTCATCCTTAGTAAGTTTGGTTTCGGAGGACATGGGTGTTCTCATGGGTTTTGAGTCTTCAAGACCAAACTTCTTAAGCATATCTTTGATATACTTTGATTGGTTGAAGAATATCCCATCTTCTAATTGTTTAATTTGGAGACCTAAGAAAAAGTTTAGTTCCCCCATCATACTCATTTCAAACTCGTCATGCATGATTTTTGAGAAATCGTCGCATAACTCTTGACAAGTTGAACCGAATATAATGTCATCCACATATATTTGGACTATGATAATATGTGATCCCTTTTTCTTGGTGAAGAGAGTATTGTCTACTAGGCCCATGGTATACTTATGGTCAACTAGGAAAGTCTTAAGTCGATCATACCAAGCTTTTGGTGCTTGCTTAAGTCCATATAAAGCTTTCTTAAGTTTGAAAACATAATTTGGTTTTTCAAAGTCGGCAAAGCCGGGAGGTTGTGCAACATATACTTCTTCATTTATAAGACCATTTAAGAAAGCACTTTTGACATCCATTTGAAATAACTTAAAATCATGTGCACATGCATATGCAAGTAATATCCTAATAGACTCAAGTCTAGCTACGGGTGCAAAAGTTTCATCGTAATCTATACCTTCTTGTTGATTGTAGCCTTGAGCTACTAGCCTAGCTTTATTTCTAGATACAATACCTTTTTCATCCATTTTATTTCTAAAGACCCATTTAGTGCCGATTATGGTTTGGTTTTTAGGTGGAGGGACCAATGTCCAAACATCATTTCTAATAAATTGATTTAGTTCTTCTTGCATAGCAATTACCCAAGATTCATCTTTTATTGCCTCGTCTATATTTTTGGGTTCAACCGTTGAAATAAAACAAAAATAATTACTTTCATTTTGAGCTTTGGATCTTAATGTTCTTTCATTAAGTTTTCCTATGACGTTTTCTAATGGATGACTTTTAGTTTCTTTAATATTGATAATTTCTCCTTTTACGGGTTCATTGTCATTTTCAATGTTTTCTATATCATTAACCATTTGACTTTCAACTAAGTCATCATCTACCAAAGGTGATGTCTTAGAGGGAGGTGGACTTTCGTTGAAGGTTACGTTCAACGATTCCTCGACTCTTGATGTTTCCTTGTTTAATACTATGTATGCTTTACTGTTTTGAGAGTACCCAAGAAATACACCTTCATACGACTTTGGGTCGAACTTGGTGAGATAATCCTTTGTGTTTAAAATGAAGCACTTGCTTCCAAAAACTCTAAAATATCCTAATGTAGGCTTTTTGCCTCGATAAATTTCATAAGGAGTTTTATTTAAAAATTGTCTAATTAAAACTCTATTTAGGATATATGTAGAAGTATCTACAGCGTGACACCAAAACTTTTGTGGTATGTTTTGTTCATTTAACATTGTTCTACTCATTTCTTGAATTGTTCTATTTTTACGTTCTACTACACCATTAGATTGAGGTGTACGAGGAGCCGAGAAATTATGAGTTATTCCATTATTATCACAAAAATTTCCAAATTGAATTTCATTGTCAAATTCTCGACCATGGTCAGTTCTAATAGATACTATATTACTTCCTATTTGATTTTGAATTTTCTTGCTTAGAATTTCAAATTTATCAAATGCCTCATTTTTAGTTTTCAAAAACTTTGTCCATGTATATCTAGAGTAATTTATCTACTATGACTAAAGTGTAAAAATTTCCTCCATAACTTTGTATAGCCGACGGGCCAAACAAATCCATATGTAATAATTCTAGGCATCTAGATGTAGATACCATGTTTTTAGCCTTATGGCTATTATGTACTTGTTTCCCAATTTTGCAAGCATCACAAAAGTGTTGGTCATATTTCAACTTAGGTAGGTTCCTAACGAGTTCTTTGGATGACAAAGATTGAATAAGCCTCATATTAGCATGACCTAAGCGTCGATGCCATAGAGTTGAGTTTTCGTCCAAGGAGGTAAGACATAACTTATCTTTAGGTGTTTTATCTAATTTCATAACATAGACATTATTCTTTAAAACACCTTTTCCTACGGTTATGCCATCTTTAAGTATTTTACTTCCATTTTCACTGAAAAGGACGTTATACTTTTTGCGGCATAATTGACTTATACTAAGTAAGTTAAATCCTAAATTATCTACATGAGCAACATCATCAATAGATAGAGAGTCATGAGAGATTGTACCTTTTCCGATGATTTTACTTTTAAGCTTGCTACCGAATGTGACATTACCTCCGTCATACACTTGGTAGGTTGAGAAAAGATTTTTGTTTCCCGTCATGTGTCTTGAGCACCCACTATCTTTGATCCACTCATCAGGTTCAAGATCAACTTTCAAGCATACCTAAGTTCATAAAAGACTCAAGCATTTGGTCCCCAATATCTCATGGGTCCGTTTGGGTTAAACATGACATTATCATGGTTTATGTATGTAAATGGTGGACCATTGTTCCATGACATATAGCTAGGACCATGAAAGTTTCTAGGCATGTTTTGGTTCCAATTATTTTGATAAGTATGTTGTGGATTAACTATACTCTTTGGAAAGGGGTGTTTGGGAAAACTCATTTGAGGTCTCTTTTGATCCGTTTTAACTCTATATTCATTTCTAGCTTGTCCTCTTCCTAAAGATACTGCTGGTTTATGTTTATTATTGGTTATACTACTGTTAGGTTTCTTAGTAACTTTAACAAATTCGGAACGGTCGATTTTGTGAACCTTCTGTTCAACTTGAGTACCCGCGGATCCTTTGGATACACTTGGCGGATCCAAATGTTTGGATCCGTCGGATCCGTGAGTGTCCAACTTGGTTGAATCAGTTTTATTCACAGTCTGTTCCTTATACTCATTTAAGGTTCCTAGTTTCATAAAGCCTAGTCCTGTTTTATCATGAGGTAGTTTTTGCATTTTCATTATTTCATCTGCACAACTTATATTTTTATCAAACCTTTTAAACTTTGAATTTTGTTTGATCAAATCTTCCTGTGTGGTTCTTAAGGTTTCTAATTCAAGTTTTAGTTCTTGACAAGACACACACATTTCTTTACTATCTTTACCTTTTTCAATTCGTATTGCTTTTTCTTTAAGCCACAATACTTCATTTTCTAAAAGTGTTGTCTTTGTTTTCAAAAACTTGTTTTTGTTTATGATTTTTAAAGTAACGTCACACAGTTTGTTATATTCTATTTCTAAGGTTTCATCATCTATAGAGGAGTATGAATCAGAATGTACCTCTTCTGTGTCATTGGCCATAAGTGCCATTTCGTTGTTCTTAGGCTCATCATCATCATCTCCTTCACTATCGCTCCAAGCTCCACTAACGAAGGCTCTTTGAGACTTGGTCTTTGGAGGCTTTGGACATTCTCCTATTAAGTGACTGGAGTCACCACACCTATAGCATTTCCTATCATCCTTACCTTTCTTATCGTCACGATCTTTCCGAGAGGATTTCTTTTCATCACGAGGTGGTTTTACAAACTTTCCTCGTCTCCTGAAGAATTTCTTGAAATCCCTCACGGCCATGGCATACTCTTCATCATCACTGTTTGAACAAGACTCATCATCACTTGACTCGACTTTGGCTTTCAAGGCAATAGACTTAATCTTCTCCTTTTTGCCTTTGACAATTTCCGAGTCTTTTTCCATAATCATTTCGTGAACTTTTAGGTTTCCTATGAGCTCATCCAGTGTCATGCTTGAGAGATCCTTAGATTCTTCAATAGCTGTCACCTTTGCTCTCCATTTCGGATGGAGTGCTCTTAGAAATTTCCTGACAAAATTCTTGCTAGAAAAAGATTCGTCAAGTGCTTTAAGTGATGTAATAATAGTATTGAACTTAGCAAACGCACAATCAATGGTCTCATCTTCAGAGATAACAAATTGTTCGTATTGTTGGACAAGAAGATCAATTTTGTTATCTTTTACTTGTGAGTTCCCTTGATGTGTGATAATAAGAGATTGCCAAATATCCTTAGCCGTTTTACACATAAAAACTCTTTCATATTCTTTCTTAGGTAAGGCATTATAAAGCATCATTTTGGCTTCGTTATTTTTGGCAATTAGTTTCTTTTGCTCATCACTGTGACGAGTAAGAGAAGCTCCTTCATCCCGACCACCCGAAATATTATTACTAATAGGTTTGTAATCACCATCAACTATAATATACCATAGATCTATATCCTTTGACTTTACATAAGTTTCAAAGCGATTTTTCCAATAAATAAAACAATTTGGTTCAAATAGAGGTGGTCTATGCATAGATTGCCCTTCTTTAAAGTTTTCAAAATCCATGGATCGTTTTAAGTTTTAAAATACAATATATTTTAAAGATCTTAAGTAACGTAGCTCCTGATGCCAATTGTGGAAAACTAGAAGGGGGGTTGAATAGTTTTTACCGTTTTTCAAGTTTTATTTGCTTTGTTACTATATGTTAATTCAAAGGAAACAATCACAAATAAATAATCACACAATGTAAACAAAAGATAAAGAGAGGAAAGATCAAACCACACGACACAGTTGTTTATAGTGGTTCGGCTACAAGAACTCTATTCCTTGCCCTACTCCACTCCCCGAGTTTCTGACTCGAGAGTTTATCTTTCACTAAGAAACAAACTCCTTTCCTAGGCGGAGAAAACCTTTACACGTCGCTTACTTCCTTTTCCGGTACTAAGCTAAACACCGGGTTCTTTCTCAAGGTAGAACCAACCTGACGTCGCCTATTTACTTTACCGACACTAAGCTAGATGTCGAGTTCTTTACAAGGGTACAACCACTCCCTACACTCTTTGTACTTTAAGGACTAAAGTACTAACCACACTCACTGATTACAAATAATAGATATGATGTGTGAAACAAACTACAATATCACACAGTAATGCAACTAAAGGATTACGGTTCTGTAGATCCTTGAATGCTTGATCTCTCTTCTACAAAATGAAAGATCAAAGTGAAATGCAACTATGAATGATGTTAGTAAGATATGTACTGAATGAATATGTGTGTTAAACTATATGAGTGATGAGAGAGCCAAATGATCAGCTTCCTATTTATAGGCAAGCTGATCTTCAGCTCACGGATCCCACGGATCCCTCAAAAGGGATCCGTCCTTTATAGGACTTGGATCCGTGGGATGTGACAGTTATGGATTAGTTGTCTCTTACCATATCTTAGTTGTATCTTACCATATCATCCAAGATCTTCAAATGTCAACTATGTTACTTGCAAATCTAACCAAGATATATCAAAGATATTGTATGTGATGCATGCAATGATGTCATGGAATGGTTTTAGAATTAAAGTTTCCTTTTAAGGAAACAAGTTACTAAACTTGTAATTCTTGGTTAATATGTGAAGTGTAAAATGTGTACTTAAGAGACTTAAACTAGTATTTATTATTTGCTAAAAGATATTCCTTTTATTTGTCATTAACAAAACTAATGAAAGATCAAAGAATATAAATAACGTTTTTGAGACGTTATTTGTATTAACATAGTGTTTACGTCATAAAATGGCATTTTTCATAACTTATAAAAATATGACTAAATGGTCTCGCAAAACTAGCCATAAAAGGGTGTTCGTTAAGAGTTAGTAAATAAGCTCGGCGTTTTTAGAAACCTGGTAACAATGTTTTGAATTCATAATGTTGTCATTTTGTCCATACGCGTCTCGATCAATGAGAAAAACGGCTCTCAAAATGGTGTCTCGCAAAAACAATTTATACTTGGTAACATTTTTAATAAAAGCTGATGGAAATATGTTGTGAACGTCGGGTTTCAAACGTGTGTATCTTGGTCGTTATAAGCTCGTTTTCTACGTTCTTTATGTCCTCGGCTTCGTCTTACAGCTAACTAATATATTTTTGATATTTTGGATTGTCTAGATCGTGTTCAATGCCTCGTTTTACCCATCAAAAATCGTGCAACAGCACACTATTTTCAAAAAATAGTTTTTAGTCGTCAAACTTAGAATTAATGTATCTTTCTCGTCGTAAGCTCGTTTTTGCTCATTCCAGCGGCCACGGTTTCGTTTTTGAAAGTATTTTCTAAATATGTAAACCAAAATATCCCATGGTCTACTGAGATTTCCAGATTTTGTAAAAACGGACAGAACCTTTTATATAGTTTGTAAAAATCACTTTTCTAGTTCAAGACTTGTTTATGTCACTTCCAATCAACACCAAGTTATTCTAAAACCTACCATACACCTTCTTAGGGTGTCATGGGTTCCTAATATTCACCAAAAATGGTGGATCTCATAGGATTACTCATAAAATTCATTAAACTCATTTTAGTGACAAAAATTAGTGTTAAGTGGTATATAACATATGTATATTTGCATAGTTTGTTATTAGAACATCAAAATATATTAAATGGAAGTATGAAAGAGTAGAAAATTTATTTAGAAACTTACTTGAGGTTTATGAGGTTTTTGGAGCAAAATAATTAGGTAACCTTGAGGTTTTTATTTCAAAACCTTAACTAAGGCACTAATAAATATTGGATAATACTTGATCTTGAAATCTTGATATGTTTTTCTTCTTCTTCTTGCCTTGGCCGAAACACATAGAAGAGTGGGAGAGATGAGAGAAAATTTGGCTAGTTTATTTTAGTTACATGTATGTGTTATTAGGTTTATGTAAGTAATATCTAAGTATGGAAATATTGGTCAACAAAATCAAGTGCATTAGGTCTTAGGGGGGAGGGGCATGTGGGCGGCAAACAAGGGAAAGGGGAAAACATGTTGGTGGCTAATTAATACTTTTGTCTTGGATGCAAGATTTAGCTAGATTTAGTTGGTGTATTGTGTGTTATCGGGTATTGAATTAGCTAGAAATAAATCTTGACGGAATAAAATAAAGTATGACTAAGTTGTAAAAATTATAAAATCACATTCCTTGCAAGAATCAGGTGTTCAAATATTTGTCGTGTTGAAATTTCGCAAACCGACGTAGTTATAAGCGTTTAACGGTAAATATAGTAAATGGTTTAAAAACATCAGGTAGACTAATAATAAAATTTTTATATCATTATAATGTTGTGAAAATATATTTAGGACCATAGCCTGAAGTGTCGGGTATATTATTCGTAGTAATGACTGAGTGGTGACGTTTATTAAATAAACAAATAGACGTGAATATAAATTATGCAAACCCGTACATGTCCTAATATGAGATGATATTACTGATGATGTATAGACTACTCTAGTCTATATGATGTGTCCTTACTGATGATGCATGAATACGCAGCTAAACCATAATGGTTACATGAATTTTTATACCCGTAAACCTAGTTTACGAAATGATGAACGATAACCATGAATAGTGATTTCCCTCAGGGGATAAATAGTGTTTCATGAATAGTAAATTTTATGAAAACATCTTAAAGTTACAAACTGACTTCAAAACTGATGAATAGTGAAATGATGAATAGTAAAATGATGAATAGTGAATTTTGGAGTTTGGAAAATGACCTGAAATTACAATTTGTCATAGTCTTCCACCTTAAAAGGAATTCAGTCCCTGAATTCAGTCAGTGTTGGTCTCTGGGGTGGATTTGGTGAAAAGATGTGGATATTTGAGTCGCATCTGGTCTTCCCGCTCCCAAGCAGACTCGGGACTTCTTCGAGAATTCCAGCGAACTTTCACAATAGGAATTCGACTCTGATTCAACTGTTTGACCTCTCGGTCCTTGATTCCTGCTGGTTCCTCCACGAAATTGAGCTTAACGTCGAGTTGAATTTCTTCTAAAGGAATTACGAGTGATTCATCTGAAAGGCACTCCTTGAGATTTGAAACGTGAAATGTGTTATGTGCGCTGGTGAGCTCTGATGGGAGCTCAAGCCTGCATGCCAGTCAGCCGATTCTAGTTAGAATCTTAAGTGGTCCAATATACCTAGGGATAAATTTCCCGCGTTTCCAAAATTGTATCATGCCTTTCCAAGGCAAGGCTTTCAACATAGCTCGCTCTCTAACTCGAATCCTAATAGTTCACTGCTTAGGGATACCTAATCCCAATGATTTGCGTCATGTACCGACCTAACTTTTCTATCGTTCTCTTGTCGTTTGTAATTGATTCTTGACTTGTAAAATTTTCCTTTGTTGCTTCACAATTAAGTCCTAGTCTAGTGAGTTGGACTTTTCCGATTTTTGGTCTGTCATTAGGTAATTGGTACTTCGACCATAGGGTGCCTTAAAGGGTGCAATCTTTATATTCATGTGATGGCTATTGTGAAGGTGAAATCTGTCAATATCAAAAGATTATCCTAAACAATTCAAAGTAGATCATACGGCGCTATGCACGTCCCGCAGTGTTTGGATAGTTCTCTTAAATGTCCATTGTTCTGAGGATGGTAGAGCGTGTGTATATCTGATTGAAAAGAGAATGTCTTAAAAGGGATTGTCAGAAGTTTGAGGTGTATTGATGCGTGGTTTTGCGACCTTACAACAGGTTTTACCTCTCGAGGGATCTCAAGAGGCTTGCAATCCCCACCAGGCAGTGTACCTGACCGATGTAGTATAGTGAAGTGGCAAGTACCGGGGGATTGATCGTTCTCTAGGGGAATAGTGTCGTTAGGATTGAAAAACTACTCTAATAGGTCTAAGGGTGGAGGAAGATTCTTTTTGTATTTTTATATTTTATGAAAAGCAAGTAAAATCTCGGGTTTGAAGGAGTGGGCGGAATTAGTTGCTAGTCAACTAACCCAAATAACTATAATTGCAAATAAAATAAAATTACTGAAAATGAAAAGGTTGTGAAACTTATGTGGAGACAAGTGTGTTTACTTAGATTTCCTTACTCCCTAACTATCTTTTACCGGTTAATTAGTGTGTATTAATTGCATGGACGACGGGTGTATTCCTTAATACCATTCGTAGGGTGACGTACGTACTTCCCCAACTCTATAAGCTCCTACTTCACTCCTATGTCGAGCCGGCTAAGAAGCTCCTAACATGGGATCACTAGAATTCGCTCATGCATTAAATACAACCAAATAAACCTAGTACGCATTGGTTCATGTTTCTTAAGACGTTCAAGCAAGTTACCGAATAGGAGGTTAGCCAGTTTTCTTAAGCCTAACATCGATAAACAATCATCTAAAACAATTAATAACACACCAACAACCAATAATCAATAGTTAGGTTTCATTAGATCTAAGCAGACACAAGATAAATTTAGCCTAGCATGTTAATTGAAAGACAAGCATAAGATATAATTAACCAACACATAGACATATTGATTAATTTGAAGGGAGACTTATCTTTAATTAAGCATGAAGGAATCAAGGGTGAAAAACCCTTGAAAATACAGCCAAAATCGTCTTAGGGTTTGTTCCCACAAAGTTGCACACAATGAATGAAAATTGCAAAACTATATATAGAAAAACAGGTCTGACGACGTCACGTTATAGGGCTTGACGCCGTCACCTCGCCGTGGCTAGGGTTCTTGGATGGCCTTCTTAACGCCGTCCCTCTTTAATCCTCCAAAATCCATTCTGGCCCATCAAAGCTTGACGACCTACGTGACGCCGTCACCCTTTAATCTCCAAAAATCCTCTCTGGCGCGTCAAGGGTTGACGCCGTCATGGTTGGTCTTGACGCCGTCAAAGGTAGTATTCCAGCAGATTTAGAGACTTTGTCGTTTTCTTCAATTTTATGCTCCAAAAACGTCAAAAATGCTTCCTTTTCCAGAATTCTTCTCCAAAGTACCTAAAATGACAAAAGGAACGATTTAGGGCAATATTTGATCAAATAAATACGATTTCGGGCTTAAATGACCCCCTAAAAGCGGTACACTTTTCGCTTCATCAAATACCCTTACACTTGAGATTTGCTTGTCCTCAAGCAAATGCGCTTTTATTCTAATCAAAATACAAGTTAGGGGTCATTTAACGCTAATATAAAAGTAATTACAACAAATAGTCGTTCCACTTTAATCATAATAAGCACGGAGATTACACACTAGCACCTCACAAGTAGTGTTTAGATACTCACATCTCTCAAGTGTCATAAAAGTATATCTCATAAATGAAAATGAATAATATCTCTCACTACCTGTCATAGCAAATAGATTACCATAGGCTTGGGAAAGGATCAAAAACCTCCTCCACTAGGCGTAAGCACCTAAGATAAACTATCAAAGAGGGCTTTCAAACGGGTTATAACGTTAGGTGTAGGGATATGATAAACACGGTTTTGTTGGATAAAGGATATTTTACTGGTGGCGAGTTAAAGATCTTGATTAATTACATGTACTATACAACGTTGCTAAGCCAAGACTAGACTCGACTTAAGCTAATAAAACAAAAATAACAAAAAGATAAACATAAACATAAAATGAAACGGGATGGTAGTCCGTATTTTTTTTACTTTTCTTTTTCTCAATTTTTTTTGTATTTTTCTTGATTTTTTTTTTTTTTTTTCAATACACTCTTGCCCTACCATCCAAAATGATACATCATAGGGGCGTTACATTCCCCTTACACTTGAACTTTTACATAACTTTACAATTAACTACTCTAATGACTCGAATTAAGATAATCAAAACACTTGGAGTACTTTTAAAATATTTAGCACATATGGGGGTAATAATGTTGTTCTTCCCCATTACTCCATTACACTAGTACTTTACCCATGAGTCCCAATCGTCCCAAAACAATATGTACAAGGATATGACTCGACTTAGCAACCATGTAATCAATTAGATAATTAACTTGGGGTTTAAACAAATGTTGTCACAATAATGCACTAAAAATGAGTGCATACAAGGTAGGCTAAGGCGATTTGGGTGTACATTTAAGTGGGGTGTAACAAATTCTTACTTTAAGTAAAATGCTTAAAGTTAGAAACGAAAAGATAGGCTCTGAGGGGTGTACTAGGGGTATCGTGTACTAAAAATGAGTACAACGCAAAGGGTGTGGGAGAATTACTTGACCAATGTAGCCAATGTAATTATAACAAAAACACAGGTGTAAAACAATGGGTTAATCCTAATGCCTCTTATCATGTAGTAAATCTAACTACACGAATGTAGTCTCATTTGTGGCCTCGGAATGGTCCTAACGCAAGTTCTAGAATCTAAGTGCTACCGGTACACACATCATAGCATAAATGCTTTTCCTACCAATTCTAGGGGCGAACCTCACATATTTGGGGGTGGAAAATTTTTTAGTGGTACGGTCTTGTGCTAGTCATATAACTCCTATCCGTGAGACACTTATTAAGACCAAAGTTTCACTCTTAAATGTTGTAAAAAATTTTAAATTTGGCACTAAAATTACCTTAACAAGTATTTCTCTCAGTTTTATTACACATCTACCATTAAACAAACAAAAATCAAGCGTAATAGCATTCTCTAAAGTATCGTAATTTACCCCCCCTTACACTTAAGATGAACATTGTCCCCAATGTTCAAATAACAAGATGTAAAAGTAAATAAGGTAAAAGAATGAAATCAAATACTCCCCTGATTCGTTCGGCGGATAAAGAGGTAACATGGTTAGATCTTCTTTCAAGAAAATGTAGAAGCTCCAAGACTAAAGCATCGCCAAAAGCTTGATTCCACATACATCCCCTTGTCCAAAATAACCTGGTAAACCTGAGAAAACAAACAAGAAAACCTGCATAACATCGGCGGGATAAATCTGTATAAGGATATAATGCTTGTGGAATGATTATTTTGCAGATTCCTGGAGTTTATAAGTTAGAGATTTAATAAAGCATTTTGTGATTTCGGTAGAAAAACAAAACTTTCAAAAGATTCCAGAAAACTGTTCCTGACGCCGTCAGACTAGGGTCTGACGCCGTCAGAAATGATCTGACAGAATTCTCATGTTAAGTTTCCTGAAAATTTTTGGAAAAACCTATACCTTACTTCCTGGAAATCCTGCAAAATATCATTATGACTCGATACAAGCATTTGACTCAAACAATACTAATATGTATGTTAATTTAATATTGTTATGATTCATGTTCATTTGTTCTAATAAACCGATTTGGATTTCCCTTACACTTATCTTTTGCAAAATACCTTTATATGTAGTTAAGACGAAGTTAAAAACAAGATAAAGCATTTTCACAATTTTCTTTGAAACATGAGCACAAACAATAACAATTAAACATGCATACGAAAACAAATAAAATCAAACAAACAAACAAACAAACAAAGCTTGGGTTGCCTCCCAAGAAGCGCTTATTTTTGTTCGAGTCACGAGCCTGACTCTACCCTTATTTAACGGATAAAGGAGAGGTTTTTCCTACACTTAGGATTAAGTGCGGGTGATAGTAGCGATACACACCATCTTGGTGGAAGTATGCCGCGTGAGGAAAGAGTGGTGGATGAATTATATACTCAAAGGTGCGGGATCCTATCATCATAACCTTACCTAATTCAATTGGGTTAGTGGGCGGATTAAGATTTTCTCCTAGAAAGGGATCATCTTCTATCAACTTCGAGAGACTCCAAGTTAAGAATCCACTTTGACCTAATAAACCCGGTTTAAACCCATAATGTTTCTTGTGATCAATCATAAATGGGTGATGTAAGTATGTAAGGTCATGGTTCACTCCTATGTTAGCTTCCTCTCTACAAGGCTTCAGCGTAACACTACCCGGACTATATGGTTTGATGGGTGGATCGGGACCTTTTTCAATTCCTAAATTCACATCTAAAGATGGAAGATTAGGTAACGGTTTTGGTTGAGGCTCCGGTTCATCAAAACTAGGAACTTCCATAGAACTAAAAGAAAGGTTATGACTACAAGTATTCAAACCTACATCCTCTAGTTGTGTTTGGTCCAAGGGTTCTACCTCTATTGGGGTTCCTATAGTCTCTTCTACATCTTCCGGGTAAGTCAAGGGCGGTGTGTATGCCTCAGACAATGGTGGGACTTGTGGGGTACTTGGTGGGCTTGGGTTCTCTACTATATCCTCCATCACATTAAGATCACCAATGTGTTCATCTTGTATTATGGTAGGGCCTAACCATGGCATGCAGCAAGGTGGCTCAACTCTACCCTCATGTGTGTCGTATGTTTTGGTGAAATCTATCCCACTCATGCAACTAACCATCTCAGAATCTTGGTTTGATTCTAAGTCCATGTTCTTAGAAACTAGGTCTCTTTGCTCATACGAATCCACCAATTCGTTCCACTTATGGGTCATGGTTAGGAAGCTTTCCACAAAATTCATCCAAAGGGCCTGACTAAAAGGAATTGATCCAGATAATGCTCGTCTAACAGAAATCTCACATGCATAGAATTCATTAAACCCATCTAACCTTACCCCTAACTCCTTTTGGAAATCACAAAGATCACACAAAAATTCATAGGAATGATAGGAAACAAATCTATTGGTGAAATATAATTGTTCCTCTATTGTCAATGATCTAAATGGAATTTCATCCATCATAGTGACAAATGAAAATGGTTTTACAAACAAAGGGCACAAAGAAAAAGATAGACTACAAGAAATCCTAGAAAAATAAAAATAAAAAAAATCTCACTAGAAAGGAATCTAGTGAGTAGACCTAATAAAATAAAAATTCAACCTAAACAATAACTATTCCCCGGCAGCGGCGCCAAAAACTTGATGCGTGGTTTTGCGACCTTACAACAGGTTTTACCTCTCGAGGGATCTCAAGAGGCTTGCAATCCCCACCAGGCAGTGTACATGACCGATGTAGTATAGTGAAGTGGCAAGTACCGGGGGATTGATCGTTCTCTAGGGGAATATTGTCGTTAGGATTGAAAAACTACTCTAATAGGTCTAAGGGTGGAGGAAGATTCTTTTTGTATTTTTATATTTTATGAAAAGCAAGTAAAATCTCGGGTTTGAAGGAGTGGGCGGAATTAGTTGCTAGTTAACTAACCCAAATAACTACAATTGCAAATAAAATAAAATTACTGAAAATGAAAAGGTTGTGAAACTTATGTGGAGACAAGTGTGTTTACTTAGATTTCCTTACTCCCTAACTATCTTTTACCGGTTAATTAGTGTGTATTAATTGCATGGACGACGGGTGTATTCCTTAATACCATTCGTGGGGTGGCGTACGTACTTCCCCAACTCTATAAGCTCCTACTTCACTCCTATGTCGAGCCGGCTAAGAAGCTCCTAACATGGGATCACTAGAATTCGCTCATGCATTAAATACAACCAAATAAACCTAGTACGCATTGGTTCATGTTTCTTAAGACGTTCAAGCAAGTTACCGAATAGGAGGTTAGCCAGTTTTCTTAAGCCTAACATCGATAAACAATCATCTAAAACAATTAATAACACACCAACAACCAATAATCAATAGTTAGGTTTCATTAGATCTAAGCAAACACAAGATAAATTTAGCCTAGCATGTTAATTGAAAGACAAGCATAAGATATAATTAACCAACACATAGACATATTGATTAATTTGAAGGGAGACTTATCTTTAATTAAGCATGAAGGAATCAAGGGTGAAAAACCCTTGAAAATACAGCCAAAATCGTCTTAGGGTTTGTTCCCACAAAGTTGCACACAATGAATGAAAATTGCAAAACTATATATAGAAAAACAAGTCTGACGGCGTCACGTTATAGGGCTTGACGCCGTCACCTCGCCGTGGCTAGGGTTCTCGGATGGCCTTCTTAACACCGTCCCTCTTTAATCCTCCAAAATCCATTCTGGCCCATCAAAGCTTGACGACCTACGTGACGCCGTCACCTTTTAATCTCCAAAAATCCTCTCTGGCGCGTCAAGGGTTGACGCCGTCAGGGTTGCTCTTGACGCCGCCAAAGGTACTATTCCAGCAGATTTTGAGACTTTGCCGTTTTCTTCACTTATATGCTCCAAAAACGTCCAAAATGCTTCCTTTTCCAGAATTCTTCTCCAAAGTACCTAAAATGACAAAAGGAACGATTTAGGGCAATATTTGATCAAATAAATACGATTTCGGGCTTAAATGACCCCCTAGAAGCGGTACACTTTTCGCTTCATCGTGTATCATCTATCCTTTATTAGGAGCATTTGAAATTTGTACAACGTGTCTCGTGACTAATCCTACAATGATAAGTTCGTCGGAAAGGTGTTATCGAGGGATAAAGCTATGGTAACAGGTTCTGATTCCTTGTGTCTTGCGCTAACTAATGTTACGACACGAGTCTCCCTTCGCTCACAATGCTTAGTCTTGATTACTAGGACTCTACTATTCAATAGTATTTCCCTAGGTTTCCTTTATCAAAATTTTCCAAGCTATTGCTTGTCAATCACAAGATTCTAAGTGTATGAAATGTCGTAGTATGGTGGTTGACTCGATATGGAGGGTTTTGATTGAAATCTTCCTCTGAATAAATAAATTTACGAGTTTGAGTAATGAATCTTACAATTTGAATAAATAAATCCACAAGTTTGAATAAATGAAATCTTTCTCTTAAAATGGAGTGTTCTGGTTGAAACCTTTTTCTGATTAAATGAATTCGCAAGTTTGAATAAATGAATTTTTATGTTTGAATGAATAAACCTTTCTTTCGATGCAGAGTGTTTTCTTTGAAATCTTTCTTTGAACAAATGAATTTACAAGTTTGAATAAAGGAATTGTACAAATTGAATAAATGAATTTATAAGTTTGAATGAATTTCTAAATTTGAACAAATGAAATTTCTCTCTCGATATGGAGTGTTCTGTTTGAAATCTTTTTCCTGGATAAATGAATTTTTCAAGTTTGGATAATTTCAGTGGTTATGCAAGATTTGACTGTTTTCAAATACGACCCAAGGTTTTATAGATAGGTTTTCGACATGATGTGAATATGAATGTTTTAGTAAAGTTTGGTGTTATACATTTCTTAACGCTTAGTAGTTTTGTCAAAGGCTGACCATAAGGAATTTATTTGCCAAGATAGATACTTCAGAAAGAATACTTTCCTACAGGGTATATGATTTGTATAAACGCACTTTAAAGAAAATTCGTTTGAATTGAAAGTGTAAAAAAAAATGATAAAACAGTCGGGTATGTATGTTTGCATAAATGCTTAAATGTATAACGTTTCATTTCTGGTGTTGAATAATGCCTATAGGTTAATCTTGGGTAAGATTTGTAGGTATGTGTATCCAACTTACTTGGTCCTTTCTAACTGGATCATGACTTAGGTTCGTTGTCCCACTTGGTCTAACTAGTACTTCTGAAATGATAGGATTTGGTGACTATGCCAAAGATAGTGATTTGGATTGCCTCGTGAGATCTTATGTTTTCTGTTGCAATACGAATCAACTTACTGTATATTTCTAGTCCTTGTTTGTGGTTCCGAAACCCTTTCGTTGTTTTCTTATGTCATGAATTTCTCCTTGCAGCTGGAAAGTCTCTCCTAGGAAGGTTAATGGTGAAGATCCAACTTAACGGTTAAGTGAGTAACCAGTTGTGTAGGCATCTAGAGAGGGTTTGTCAAAAGAGATGTTTATAAAAATTTGAATTTGGTTACAAAGCTTTTGAATGAAGATTGTTATTAAGAATTTTTGAAAAGATGATTGTTTTCTTCATGGCATAATCCTTCCTGAATTATACATAGGTGATCAGGCTATGTATAATTGAGGACTAATGATGCGATGCTCGGTTTAGTCAAAGTAGCATTATGTTTCTCAAAAGTTTTAGATGATGTTCAACGTGTTGTTTGGCAAGATGGTAGTCTGAATTTTTGTTTTAACAAGAAAAATTGGTTCGCATGGAAGTAAATAGTTGATAGAATACTAATAAATCAATTTATGAGGTGATGGTAATATAACGTGTTTTTAAAAATTCTATGAAATAATTCCCTAAGGCAGTGGAAAATAGCTTGAGGTTAAGTTATGTGAAACAGTTTTATAAAGCGGTAGTGAAATAGTTGGGATAAAATCTGTTGAATGGGTTATAGGATGTGTGTGGATAATCTTAAGGAATGGTAATAGCTTATAGTCAAGACGAAATTTGACTAATCCATTCTAGAATAGCGGTATGTTGTCGCAGAATGATTGAGAATTGGGCAATTGGAATAGGAAATGAAATAAACGAAGGTTGTGATTACTGTGGAGATGATAAAAGGAAGCGAGTACATTAGATAGATAAGTACATGATACAACGAGGTTACAAGAAAGTACTTTAAGATAGACTACTTAGAGAAATACAACCCTAGAGGGCTCCGTCTATGGTTTATTATTAAAGCAGAAGTTCCTTGTTCTTAACCATTGTCATTGTCGTTGTTGTCTTGGCGAGCCTCGCACTCTAACGAGCTCTTCCTCCATTCTGGTTTCTCAGCTCTGGGCATTCACTCTTGAAGTGTCCAATTACTCCACACTCCTGGCAGGTTACCGTAACTTTCCGATTCATTACGAGGGTGGGAGCCTGGCAATCCTTGGCTTTGTGTCCGACCTTTTGGCAGTTTCCACATCGAGTGGGGCAAAGTCCATTGTGGTGAAATCGACACTTATTGCACTTGGGTAAAGTCCCTGTATATCCTTTCTTTCCAGTTGGTCCTGCAGCATAGGCCTTAGCAACTTCTTGTTTCTTAGGTGGTCGTTGTGTCGCATTGCCACATTGATTGTTATCCCACTTTCTCTTGTTGTTGTTGTTCCATTTTCGTTTGTTGTCATTATTGTTTCCTACGGCCTTGGTGTGAGCTATGTGTTCCTTTGCCTCGGTCGCCATATGGATAGCCTTAAGCATGGTATCGGATTCTAATGAGGCGACCATCATACGAATTTCAGGGGAGAGTCCCCCGATATACCTCTCAAGTTTCTTGCTTTCCGGTTCATCCATTGTAGGGCCTAGTCGTGCTAATTCGTAAAAAGGGTCAGTGTATTTGGCAACATCATCTCCAACCATGGTAAAGTATAGGATTTCCTGTTCCATTGCTTGTAATTCGCTTCTTGGACAATATACTAAGGTCATCATCCTTTTTAGTTTATCCCAAGAGATTGAGTAAGCAGCGTCGACCCTATTATCTGAACATGTTTAGTCCACCATTCCTGGGCATGATCCCAAAAAGTGAAAGTGGCGAACTTAACTTTGTCTTCCTTGTTGCAGTCGCCACCTCAAAATATTGTTTCTACTTCTTCGAACCATTTGTAAAATCCTTTCGCGCCTTCAGTTCCGCTAAAGGCGTGGGGATTGCAATCCATAAATTCCTCGTGAGTAAGATTATTGGCGAGGGCTGTAGCTATGCTCTTGGCAATGATTAGTTCAACAGTGGCTTGAGTCATGTCTGGAGAGGCTTGCTTTGACATAATTCTTCAAAATCCTAAGAGACCATAAGGATTTATAAGTAGTAAGGATCATTACACTCACATATACACAATATACTATTAATACAATGAAATCGCAACGAGAAACAGCCATGAATTATCATAAGTATAATCACAACACACATGAATATGATACATGAAAATTTCGGCCTACACGGACCGATATCATAGATAGCACAACCATATCCATATAGTAGAGTCAACACTTGGTAAATTCGTTGTACAACAACCAAAATACTACAAGTTTCCTTGAACTATGCCACACATCCCGTGGCTAGGATAATAGTAAAAGCTAGTAAAGATATAAGTCTAGTTTAGAGGTTCTCTCGTGCTTCTCTGATTGGATCTTGGTTTTCGGCATCTTGGGGTTGTGGTGAGTCCTGATGTGGGGTCTGGAGTTGTGCATCGATCATATCCGAGATAGCATAGATCTCAAACCATTCTTGGGGAATCTGTTGATGTTCCTGTTGAGTCAATGATCTTGGTAATATCCACAAGGTGACATCTAATTCCTGATATGTGGGAATGGAAAAAGGGAATGACAATGGTGGTAGTGGGAAGGCAGGAGCAGTCTCCTGAATCTCAAGGGTCTTAGTGTCATGTATGGTAGTCTCTTCTAAGTCTGGTTCAGGTGGTGCTAATATCTCAAACAAGTAGGAGTTTTCATCTAACAATGGTGAGTGATATGGGAATGTTGAGGTATAGGAAGTTGAGAGTGATGATGTAGGTGTATTAGTGGACGAAAAAGCATCCTCGATATCCGAGTTTGCTGGAATGATAGTAGGGTGAAGACATATCGCTGTGAACCAGGTCAATATAAATATATATAAGTATAAGTATAAGTAACTCGCATAATGTGTGTATGAAACCGCATGTATAATGAATATGCACTTATGATGAGATGATGAGATGCTATGATGATGTGGTTATAGTCTAGGGTCCAAGATACAACCTAGTTCGCTATAACCTTAGCTCTGATGCCAATATGTCACACCCCCAAAATACCTGATTTGCAGCGGAATGGAATACCTGGGGCGCCACTGCCATAGCATCACAGTTGCAGTTATATTTAACGACCTAAAGTGTCGTTTCAAAGATACATCGTTTGATTGATTAAAACATTCAGAGTTACAAAAGTTAGGTCCCAAAAGATGATTCGTATTTGCGGAAATAAGTTTGTCACAAATCAAACGATAGTTTAAGTGCATAAAAATCCAAGTAAGACGCGTCGTCATCGCGACTCTAGGGTAAGTCTTCATGCATGTCATGATGTGAATGCCTTAATTAACTGAAAATACATTGCTAAAACGTCAACAAAAATGTTGGTAAGACTCATAGGTTTATGTAAAAGATAAATCTGTACGGTAACCACAAGTATAAAGTGAATAACAAAATGTCACATAAAATAATACATTAGCTCATAAGCTCATGACCCCGAAGCTAGACTGAAGTGAAATGCCCCATCTGAGTGTTTTGCCAAGCACTCTAATATGATTCAAATGAAATGCGTTCGTAGACTAGTTGGTGCTACCAACCCCGAACGGGAGGAGTCACCCTCAATAGATCTATCCACTTACTCTCGCTTGCTCACAATTAACGGTTCATGATTTCTATTAGGGGACTTTTAATCTGGCAGTGATGGTAGCTTAAGCAATGTAAATGAGTTTGATACTTTGGTCCGTATGAAAAATGGTGCAATGTATTCTCCCCCGAGAGTTTAGAAATGAAATAAGTAATTGAAAACGGGGCTATGAAAACTCACCTGATGCAATAGCAACAATAACAATAGTGAATATGCTGAAATGAGGCGCGATCCCTAGCCGCAACCTAATATGAATGATATGTTCTAATGTAAGTCATGAAATGATGCTACACATGCAAATACGTATGTTATCGATACCACTCGTGAAATTTGAAAATAATGTTTATCGTCGAAAAATATATTTTTGACGTCTCGTTAAGTTATAAAACACTTTTCATGTAAATACGTTGCAACGATATCCCACGATCGTCGTTTGGTGATCTATCGATAATTATAGTGTTTTCGTCGTAAAATGGCATTTTTCATAACTTATAAAAATATGACCAAATGGTCTCGCAAAACTATCCATAAAAAGGTGTTCGTTAAGAGTTAGTAAATAAGCTCGGCGTTTTTAGAAACCTGGTAACAATGTCTTGAATTCATAATGTTGTCATTTTGTCCATACGCATCTCGATCAATGAGAAAAACGGCTCTCAATATGGTGTCTCGCAAAAACAGTTTTACACTTGGTAACATTTTTAATAAAAGCTGATGGAAATATGTTGTGAACGTCGGGTTTCAAATGCGTGTATCTTGGTCGTTATAAGCTCGTTTTCTAAGTTCTTTATGTCCTCGGCTTCGTCTTACAGCTAACTAATATATTTTTGATATGTCGGCTTGTCTAGATCGTGTTCAACGCCTCGTTTTACCCATCAAAAATCGTGCAACAGCACACTATTTTCAGAAAATAGTTTTTAGTCGTCAAACTTAGAATTAGTGTATATTTCTCGTCGTAAGCTCGTTTTTGCTCATTCCAGCGGCCACGGTTTTGTTTTTGAAAGTGTTTTCTAAATATGTAAACCAAATTATCCCATGGTCTACTGAGATTTCCATATTTTGTAAAAACGGACAGAACCTTTTATATAGTTTGTAAAAATCACTTTTCTAGTTCAAGACTTGTTTATGTCACTTCCAATCAACACCAAGTTATTCTAAAACCTACCATACACCTTCTTAGGGTGTCATGGATTCCTAATCTTCACCAAAAATGGTGGATCTCATAGGATTACTCATAAAATTCATTAAACTCATTTTAGTGACAAAAATTAGTATTAAGTGGTATATAAAATATGTATATTTGCATGATTTGTTACTAGAACATCAAAATAGATTAAATGGAAGTATGAAAGAGTATAAAATTTATTTAGAAACTTACTTGAGGTTTATGAGGTTTTGGGAGCAAAATACTTAGGTAACCTTGAGGTTTTTATTTCAAAACCTTAACTAAGGCACTAATAAAGATTGGATAATACTTGATCTTTAAATCTTGATATGTTTTTCTTCTTCTTCTCGCCTTGGCCGAAACACATAGAAGAGTGGGAGAGATAAGAGAAAACTTGGCTAGTTTATTTTAGTTACATGTATGTGTTATTAGGTTTATGTAAGTAATATCTAAGTATGGAAATATTGGTCAACAAAATCAAGTGCATTAGGTCTGGGGGCATGTGGGCGGCAAACAAGGGAAAGGGGAAAACATGTTGGTGGCTAATTAATACTTTTGTCTTGGATGCAAGATTTAGCTAGATTTAGTTGGTGTATTGTGTGTTATCGGGTATTGAGTTAGCTAGAAATAAATCTTGACGGAATAAAATAAAGTATGACTAAGTTGTAAAAATTATAAAATCACATTCCTTGCAAGAATCGGGTGTTCAAGTATTTGTCGTGTTGAAATTTCACAAACCGACGTAGCTATAAGCGTTTAACGGTAAATATAGTAAATGGTTTAAAAACACCGGGTAGACTAATAATATAATTTTTATATCATTATAATGAGTGTGAAAATATATTAGGACCATTGCCTGAAGTGTCGGGTATATTATTCGTAGTAATGACTGAGTGGTGACGTTTATTAAATAGACAAATAGACGTGAATATAAATAATGCAAACCCGTGCATGTCCTAATATGAGATGATGTTACTGATGATGTGTAGACTACTCTAGTCTATATGACGTGTCCTTATTGATGATGCATGATTACGCAGCTAAACCATAATGGTTACGCGAATTTTTATACCCGTAAACTTAGTTTACGAAATGATGGACGATAACCATGAATAGTGATTTCCCTCTGGGGATAAATAGTGTTTCATGAATAGTAAATTTTTTGAAAACATCTCAATATTGCAAACTGACTTCAAAAACGAAGAATAGTGAAATGATGAATAGTAAAATGATGAATAGTAAATTTCGGAGTTTGGAAAATTTTCTGAAATTATGATTTGTCACAGTATAGTATAAGAAACACATGTAATTATGATATGCAAACCAAAACACAATTAAAAAACTAATCCTTATGGTTGTCAATCTATAATATACCAAATACTAATTTCAGAGATGCATTTACAACTGGGTGCGAATGAGAAACACGTTTGTAATTCGAAACCATGTAATGTTGCAACGACAAATATATATGTTTATTAACTGGTGCGAATGAGAAACAACGTTTGTACTACCAAACCATATGTAAACAAATTATATTATAAGAAATACATGTAGTTCTGATATACAAAGCAAAACACAATTAAAAAACTAATGGTTATGGTTGTCATTCGTTAATCGAATCCCTCGATTTCAAGAAAAATGAGTTCTCTTATTATATAAAAGATATACCAAAAACTAATTTCAAATATGCAAAAACAACTGGGTGCAAATGAGAAACCACATTTGTATTTCGAAATCATATTAAAATCAAATTATCATATAAGAACCATCTGTAATTCTGATATACAAACACAAATATAAAAACAAAAATAAACAAATCCATAATATTAAAAACAAATTATAGTATAAGAAACATGTGTAATTATAAAACGCAAACCAAAACACAAAAAAATAATAATCCGTAATATAATTTTTTAAAACATAAAACTTAATTATCATCTTGTTCGGTTTTTGCTGTTTTTTTCCCACCTCCCTTCGGGGGTGCTTTGGTCTTACGCTTGCTGCCACTTGATGATGGTGGTTCCTCTTCGTCAATTGATGCTGTAATTTCAACATCTTTTTCCTCGACTGTTCCTGCAGCATCAACTTCGTCCTGAGCTTGAATAAAGATAAAATTTGTACATAAAAATAATGATTTTTAAACAAAACAATTATATCGAAATTCAAAACATATATAAATACCTCTTCTTCCTGCTATTTTGATGTGAGCTCTTTTATAATTGATTTATTTTCGATTAATTTGTTAACCGTGAATACATGATAATTATTATTCAAGTTGTAATGAGAAACTTGTATCTTGAATGCACATTGTTTCCCAACCATAATATCCAAATCTTCTGGATAAGTATCCATTGGCAAATCCTGTATTTAAACATACCCATGCTAAACGTTATTTATTACTTTTAATAAATAAATACATTTAAAATTATACTTTGAACAATTATACAACCTTGTCAATTTTTGACATGAGATACGCTTGTGATTTTCCAGTAAGTTTGCAAACGTCTTGTTGAAACAAACTTAAAGTAGCCGAACCGGTGTCATCTTAAACACGTATTTGAACTTTGATCCTATGTAAACAGACGTTTTACATTGTCAGTGTTTTTAATAATATAAGTTCCCTTTAATTAATTGTGTTTTTCATACCTTGGAAAAAGTCTGGTTTGCGTAGCACAACCCTCACAATAATTCCTTCCATTTTCTGTATTGGAAAATGTTTTGACAATACTCTTACAAACAGTACACGTCATGTAATACCATCCTTGGTCAGTTACAATCTTCAAAACGTTTCCAACAACAACACATCCACTTGACTGGGTAGAAAACAAAACAAAGAAAAAAAAAAGAAACAAAAAAGGTATTTCATGAAGAAAAAAAATATAATACAAAATATATAATAAACAATTAAAAACAAAACTTGTAATCATCTCTTGAATATCATAAAATTCCTCAATACTTTTAGATGGAAACTATAAATAGAACTCAAATGGTTGTCTTACAACTGAGTCTGTAGATAAAACTACTTTGTATCCCTAGATTTAACAATATCAAAACTTAGCAATCTATTTTAAAAACAAAACTTTTAACACAATTGTTTTCTCAAACTTATAAAATGAATGCATAAGATTACTTCTTTTTGAATTCTTTAATATGTGGGTTTGATTCATCATTTATAAACATTTTCGTTCCAGCAAAACAATTTGAAACTTGTGAAGCACCTGCATGTAATTAAATTTTTTAGTTCGCTTCCTTATATCTTGATGAACATCATTAACAATAAAAATTAAATTACTTACACTTCCACATGCTTTGTTTTGCCATAACGATAAGCATGATTATAGAATCTTTTGATGTGGCATTCGCCTTGATAAAGTCATGTAGTTTAACAACCATGTCATTCCAAAGTGTGCATGGGACTTTTACACCACTGAACAAAAAAAATATAAAATTATTGATAAAAACCTATGTCGTTCCAAAATATGCATTTAATAACATTAGTAATATTTAAAAAATAACGATAAACAATGTAAATAACCTAAGATCTTGTAGCTTGAACTCCAAATAATGTTTAGGTTTATCATCCGGATCTATAATCGTCATGTTGTTGTTCTCGATCAACTGACCAATAACATCTAATAAAGATAAATCATATTCAATACTGTATAAGAAACACTTTTAATTTAATTCTGTTACTCAAAATAATATCAAAGAAAGATAAATCATATTCAATACTGTATAAGAAACACTTAATTTAATTCTGATACTAAAAATAACATCAAAGAAAGATAAATCATATGCAATACTATATAAGCAAAACTTTTAATTCGGATACTAAAAATAACATATAAGAAAGATAAGTCATATAAAAAAAACTTACCAAAGGAACACTTAGGATCAATCCTGTGCCCTAAAAAACTTTCAAAAGACAGAAAGTCCAACGGCTCTTGTATATCAGCAAAATCAGAACATCGTCGTAACATTTAATTTTTTAACAAAGTAGATTTTACATCCATGAGAAGTTAGTCTAAGAATGTCTGTATTACTTTTAACAGTGAAGTTTGATATAAAGTGAGTATCATCCTGGCGAATAAGGAATTAGAAATCAGAAACCACTAAATTACCAATGGTCGCATGGATTTTGGTACCCTGTTATGTAAAACATATTATAAACATAAATATTTAGAGCAAGTATGTTGGGAATTGAGATTTGATATTTACAAAACTAAAAGGACCTAATGTAATATTTTTTAGCTTTCTTTGTAAGCTAGGTTTTCTTGTGTAAACCCTATTTATAAAGGGTGTAGGCGGCAGTTGTTATGTATCTAATCCATAAACCATGTAGTCGACAAGTAAAATTGTGTATCAACGTGTGCTTGTACACGTTGATTGTTAGTGTGTTGTTAGGTTTGTTATTGTTAGTCAATAGAGAAACGCGTTTCAACCAGAAATTCAACCTTGACTAAACATTATTGTTCTTGTTAATTCCGCTATATTATCAATGATGTTTTCCTAGATTGGGCTAAAAGATTCTTTAACAAGTGTTATCAGAGAGGGTGGCTCTCGATATCTAGGATCTACAAGGTTGTTGCTGATGGAGATGGAGCAGATTCAAATGATAAGAGCAGATCTAGTGATTGTTTTTGAGGTAATCGTTAATTATAAAGGTATCGATTCTTCTGTTTTATCCTTGTGATGACGCTAAGAATATACCTCGTACTCATTAATTAATTAAATCATTTGTTGATATTAATTGGTGGATGCTTTTAATTAATGGGGCTGATTGATGTTCGTTTGTCGTTTACGATCTGATTGGGTAATTGTTGTATCAAGTACTATGAATTAAAGTGGATCGGTGAGTCATATAGCATTCAAAGTTCATTAATTTAATTTTACTATTGGTACTTGTTGTTGTTTCTATAAACCTCGTACAAGTGGGACTACTATTATCGAGAATTCATTAAATCTCATTAAAGATTACCTCGTACTGTATGACTGATCTGTTTGTCGTTAATCAATTGTAGGGCTGTGTGGTATGATTGATAAAGTGTGTCAACATGTGGGCTTCAATTTAAAAGCGGCTGGTCATTGTTTTGTCGCTTACTGGTTTAATTGGTCAGTGATGGTTTGTCGTTTATTGACTGATTGTCATTGATTGGTGTTCACATGGCTCAGTATTGCAGCAGACCATTATATCTTTGATATTGACATTTAGGTCTGGTAAAAGGTTAAGTCTGTTCACCAGACTTAATAGGTCTACTATCACTGGTCTTAATTATGGTTGTTGGATTTTAAATCTGGCTATCATGGTTAAGTCTGGTACGTGACGAATTAATTCTGGTTGGTGTGGAATTAATTCTGGTAGCTTTGGAGGTTAGTTCTGGTTTCTGCTCGATTAAGTCTGCTCTTGGGACATTAAGTCTGGCACTAGACTTAATTAGTTCTGGTCTCTTTCGGGTAGTTCTGGTATTGTTCAGTGTAAAGTCTGCTCATGGTTTTCGGGTTTTACTGCTCGCTCAAGTTTTGGATCACGATATATTCTTTATTTTTATGGCTCATTTTGGGGATTATTTGATGAAGACGATTGATCATGATGTATTTGATGTTGTAGTTGAGTTTCACAAGTGCGTGTTCTTATCATATCCCAAAGGGACACACACATTTGGAGGTAACTTGCTTGTTTTATACGGTGGTGACAAAGGCTTGATGAATCTAGCAAAGGTGTGTGATCGATGGTCTTGTGTTTAATGCTTACATTTGCTATCACTTTAAGGATTTACATTGTAGTACTCAGTGTCTCATATTGCTGAGGATTTATCAAGAGGTCTTAGTAGCCTACTTCTTGAGATGAGTTTGGAGTCACGTGGATAGTGCAAGATATAAGACGCAAGTTTGGGAGATTCAACTTCTTCATCATGTTCGTCATATTTAGTTTTATTCATCAGTGGTCATTCCATAGAGCCTACAGAGTTCGTGATTCAAGAGATGGTAAACATGCTTGGTTTCAGGGGAAGCTTGTTTAACCATCTACATGCACTACTTAAGGAGAAGCGTTTTAATTCAAGTTGCATTGAAGACCCCTATTGATGATTACAAAAAGAGGAAGATGATTGCAGCTTATCATTTGTAGTGACATGTTCAAGAAGATCTTAGTTCAAGGGGAAGCTTTGAAGAGATAGTTTTGTAATATCAAATAGGGGAAGATTGTTGGGAATTGAGATTTGATATTTACAAAACTAAAAGGACCTAATGTAATATTTATTAGCTTTCTTTGTAAGCTAGGTTTTCTTGTGTAAACCCTATTTATAAAGGGTGTAGGCGACAGTTGTTATGTATCTAATCCAGAAACCATGTAGTCGACAAGTAAAATCGTGTATCAACGTGTGCTTGTACACGTTGATTGTTAGTGTGTTGTTAGGTTTATTATTGTTAGTCAATAGAGAAACGCGTTTCAACCGAAATTCAACCTTGTCTAAACATTATTGTTCTTGTTAATTCCGCTATATTATCAATGATGTTTTCCTAGATTGGGCTAAAAGATTCTTTAACAATGTATATGATTTCAAACATATATTTTGCCTATAAACAAATAATTATACCTGTTCATCCATCAGAATCATATCAATACCAGCAACTTTATATTCCTTACTAACACCGAAATACTGGTTCCAAATAGTAACGGCTTTACCTTAATGTTGCACTTACCATTCGTGCCATCGATATCTGAAAGCGCCGTGATCAGCATAGTTTTACATGCGATAAGAAAACGAAGACAAAAGGGTTAGAAGACTAATGAACGATAATCAGCCACATTGGGCGAGTATATATAGGCTCAGGATTAGGGTTTCGCAACGGCGACCCAATAGATAACGCAATTCAAATATAGAAAAGATATCGGAGAAGATAACCATCGTTTTTAAAACCTTCTAGAACGTGCCTATCACATATTTGGAAACACGTCTCTGATATACCAAAGAGTCCCATGACACCAAAGTTTCAGAAAACACACCCAGTTCCTCAAAGGTTTTTTTATTCACGTTTTCGACATGTCTATGTTTGGGGAGGCTTTTAGAAAACACCTATAACGTGCCGACTTTCTCTCAATTAGAAACCCAATTAACCAATGAGAGAGCTCGATTTCAAAACCAAGCCCTCTCATTCGTTAATCGAATCCCTCGATTTCAAGAAAAGTGAGTTCTCTTATAAATACTTAAATTCATTTCATAAACAGCCCTCATCTTTGACATAACTTCCAAACACACCCTCTGCCCTCTTATTCACAAACAAATAAGCGCCATTTCTCTGTCTATAGGTTATTCAACGGCGCTTATCACTTGTAATCGTACGGCGATCAATCACAATCATGACCTTGATCACTTCGCAACCGTTAGATGTACGTATACACCTAACCTATCTCTGTCTCTGTGTGTGTGTGTGTGAAGTTGTTGATAGTTCTAGGGTTTTGTGTGAAATGTGTTAGGTTAGTTTGAAGTGTTGATTTATTGTTTGTAGCTGTGAATCAGGGTTTTATTTTGATCCAAATGAGTGTGTTTAAATGTTTGCTTTTGAAGTGATAATCTTATGCCTATATTGTCTGCAGGTGTAAATTAGGGCTTTAATTTGATCAAAATGTTTTACTTTTTGTTTATTAGTCATAGTTAGTAATTATGACATGTTTATTTTAGGTTTTCGTTTTTGTACAAGATGAATTAGGTTTATTAATTGACTGTTTGTTTATTAATCCGTCACATGTGTTGGTTAGTGATTTTTTTTAACAGCATCTGATAATTGATTTGTTGTTTGTGTATTAGTGTGCGGAATGCGTTAGTTTTGTTCATTTGCAATTTTGAAATGTTAATTATAGGTTTTTTGTTGCAGGGTAACATTTAGGGTTTTAGTTTATCATCATAATGTGTTTGTATATCTGTGTTTTGAATCGGTTTTTGATTCTATTGAAAACAGCAACAAGTTCAAGAGATGCTTGTGCCGCCCACTGCTGAAGACCCTTCGCCTGTGGAAGGTTATTGCTTCACTCTCTTCTTTATAAGGATTGTTCTTATGTTCATTCATTTTAAATTTGTGATGAAGTAACCGCACTCTTGCTTTTTTGTCTGCATGAGTGTATAGAATCGTTTGTACATATGTTTCTTGATTGTGATTTGGTAGTAATCCTTATTATTATATATTTGTATTTATGTGTGTTATGATTCAAGGAGAAGTTGTGAGCACCGTAGCGAATCAACCAACCCAAGAAGCCTTCTCTAGGTTTACTTGGAAAATTGAGAACTTCTCACGCCATCAAGTTAAAAAGCTGTATTCTGATGTATTTCTGGTCGGTGGATACAAATGGTAAATAATAATCTCCTACTTTTTTTTAGTCTACGTAGACCTTTGATATTCTTTACTGTTTTCCACTTTCATAGCTGATTATGTTTTTGCAGGCGTATGGTTATATATCCAGAGGGAAACAAGGTAGAACATTTGTCCATGTATCTAGATGTGGCTGACTCCACAACTTCGCCGTATGTACATTTCAGCTTGGCTGTGATTAATCAGAAGCATAATAACTTGACAGTAAGAAAAGGTATGCTATACTTATGCACAATAACTTTTGTCATAATTACAAGTTGGCATATTAATGTTTGACCCTGTAGCTTGAGCCGTAATACAGGGATGCTTTATAGAAGTGAGAGGATCCCAATTCATATACTAATGGTAACTTTTAATTACAATTGCCTTAATTTTGCAGATACACTCCACCAGTTTCATGGAAGGGAAAACGATTGGGGATTTGCATCTTTTATGCCACTAAGTGATCTATGTGACCCTAATAAAGACTACCTGGTGAATGACACATGCTATATTGAAGCTGATGTTGCTGTACGTAACGTGACTGATAAATGGTCATATGACTCAAAGATGGAGACCGGCTTTGTTGGCCTTAAGAACCAAGGAGCTACATGCTACATGAATTCTCTTCTTCAAACTTTGTACCACATTCCTTGTTTTAGAAAGGTATTTGTAACTTGTGGTCAACTGCTTCTCATACAAAATGATTTGGGAATGAAGCATCTTATTTTAATTTTGTATCAGGCTGTGTATCATATGCCGACAACAGAAAATGACATGGTATCTGGCAGTATACCTCTGGCTCTTCAAAGCTTATTTTATAAGCTTCAATACAGTGAAACTAGTGTCGCGACAAAAGAATTGACAGAATCTTTTGGATGGAACTCCCATGACGCTTTCGTGCAACATGATGTCCAAGAATTTAATAGGGTATTGTGTGAGAAACTAGAAGATAAAATGAAGGTAAGGTTTTTATTTTGATGGTTGACCACTTTTTTTTCCGCTCATGTTTGTTTTGAACCTTTGTTTGTTTTTGGTTTAGGGGACAGCTGTGGAAGGTACCATACAGAAGTTATTTGAAGGACACCAAGTTAGTAATATTGTTTGCATTAGCGTGGACTTCAAATCAACTAGAAAGGAATCATTTTATGGTATCAGTTATTATAAATCAGTGGAATGGTTTTGTATGTTTGATTTTGTTTGTCTACATTGATTAATGGCTTCATAACTTTTAATTCCAGATCTTCAACTTGATGTGAAAGGCTGTCAAGATGTTTATGCTTCTTTTGACAAATATGTAGAAGTGGAACGACTTGAGAGCGACAACAAATACCAAGTTGAAGAACATGGTTTACAGGTTAGCTGTTTATTAATGTTTTCAAGCTTTTAGTGCCATTGAAGACCAATATGCTATTAATAGGTCTTGCTTAATTGAAATCCATAGTTTGGTGTAGCAACGATTCATATTTAGCATGACAAAAGCTAAAACTGAGTGAGAATTATATGTAACTCAAATTTGAAAGATTGAGGCTGTGGACATTATCATAACCATCCTGATAAGAGTATGTCCATTCACTCAGTCAATTCCATCTTAAAACTCAAATGTTTCTAACTTCTTTGATGGTTGCCCTTAACCTCTTTGCATGCCTTGTAAGGAAAACTGAAACCATTTATAAATCACCCTTAAATCTCTTTTCTGAAGTATTAGCACTTCTAATTTTATTACAAGTATCATTTTTGGACCAAAACCATGACATCTGAATGCATTCATGATCTATAAAGCCTCTCTTTTGTTTTTCTACTAAGGGTCTCTTCTGTGCATGGCTAATCTTGCTTAGATAATATTATTTTCCAGCTTCTTTCTATTAATAAATTGGGATGAACCATTTTTTTGGCTTTTTATGCTTTTATATGTAGGATGCTAGGAAGAGGGTCTTGTTTATCGCTTTCCCACCTGTTCTCCAACTTCACCTGAAGCGATTTGAATATAACTTTGCTAGCGATCTAATGTCAAAAGTAAGTATCTTTTGTTTCAGCTTTTATGAGTGTCTTACGTGTTTGTGTATGTTGCTATCAACTTTCGGGGAAACCTTAATTAGTACTGATTTATCGGGATTATATTCTCTATAGTTGGTATTGCTGTTCCATCTCCCACACTTGTGTGTATAATATATATAGTATTTTAGATTCAGTTTTTTTGAAAGCACAATTTTACTTGTTTATCTAGTTTGGTTATGTATATAATGCTGATGGAAACAGTGGCGGAAATGGAGTGCCAAACTTTATTAATTAGCAGGTTATAACTAAAACTTCTTGTGATTCATTATGCAGATAAATGACCGTTACGAATTTCTGCTGGAGCTTGATCTTGACAGAGAGGGCGGCAAGTATCTATCTCCTGATGCAGACAAGAGCGTCCGCAACCTTTACACTCTTCACAGGTATTAAAATTCACAATTTACAATTTGCTGTTTTTTACAATACGAGCTTAATTATTTCAGTCACTAGTGTGCATGTATGCTATTTGTCTTAAGATCAGGACTCCTAGACATATACTTTTTGTCTTTTAACACATTTATGTTGTTAACACATTTTATACATACTTTTTGTCTTTTAACACATTTATGTTTTTTAACACATTTATGTTGTTTACAGTGTATTGGTTCATAGTGGCGGAGTGCATGGTGGACACTATTATGCATACATCAGACCTACTTTATCCGAACAATGGTGAGCCATTTTATCATTCATCATTTTGTATCCGCGTTCAATCTCTTGTTCGTCTTTGGTATTAGTTGACTTTCATGTTGATGTGATAACGGGAACGGGAAATGATATGCTTACAACACAAATTAGTTGAGGCACACAAAAAAAGGATTTTGACAGTTTTACCCCCATTTGTCTTTATTAGTGGTATGGGGTAAAACTATCTAAACCCATTCTTTTGTTGCTTATGAAGTAAAGTTTATTGTGCAGATCGCCTCCCATGTAGGATAAACATTTTCCCCCCTAAACTAATTGTGGTTAAGAAATTATTAAAATAACATTTGTCAAACAAATGTTTTTCAATATTTTGTGAGGTAAAATACTGTTCATCTACAGTATATTTTCAAAATATGGCAAAAATAGTCCCTCCGGTTAACTTGCGTTTAAGAGACAGTCCTTAATAAATTTCAGAATTCATCCCTGTCGTTAAATGCAATTGCGGCAACGATCCTTGTAGTAAATATGTGACTATTTGTGTAACAAAAATTTACACAAATAGTTCATTTAGTTACCTCTACCGTAGGTAGGGGCAAGGTTGTCTACTTCTCAACCTCCCCCATCCACCGTGGAAGACGGTATTGGGACCCATAACCCGTGGAAGACGGTATTGGGAGTTACGTTACTTTTTTTTAGTTCATTTAGTTACCTACTGATTTCAGTAATGGTCCCTGAGTTAAATTTAGGGATTGTTTGTGTTACAAAATATCATATAAATAGTCCATGTTAGTTCCCTCCCTTTACAAAGAACGTCCACAATTTCAAGATTTAACAAAAAAATTATGTCGGGTAAAGATATTAACAAGTAATTATTTATCGATTAATTGAAATTCAAGACACCGAATACTTATTGTTGATTATTTTTTTCCCGCCGCAACACGCGGACAATTCCCGCTCGTTGTATTGTATTTATCATAACTCTATTGAATTATGTATCTTTGTGGTGTGGATATGTTGATTTCAACTAGGTACAAATTTAATGACAAAAAGCTAACGAAAGAGGATTCGAAAAGGGCATTAGAAGACCAATATGGTGGCAAGGTAATGAGTTACTTTGTTCAGTATGTATTTTTTTATCAAAACAATGTTATCTCAATATACTTATCATTTGTGTCACTTTATAACTTTCTCAACAGCTGACTCAGACAAATCCTGGCTGCAGTAACGCTCCATTCGAAATTACAAAAGACTCCAATGCTTATATGCTTGTGTATGTACGCAAGAGTGACAAGGAAGAAATATTTTGTGATGTGGACAAGAAAGATATCCCTGAACACCTTGGGGTAAAATATTCACATTTATTTGTCTTCACTTTATAAACTGAGTTTTGCATTATAAATTTAGATGCTTGCATTTATATATTCTTCAGAAAAGGTTGAAGAAAGAGCTAGAAGAGAAGGAAGAGAAGAGAAAATACAAAGCACAAGCTCATCTCTACACTATTATAAAGGTCGCTGATAGTGTCTTTTAGATTAAGGGTTATAGAATAGCAACATACTTTGCAAAATTGTCCAGTTTTGTAATCATACCTTTAACACTATGATTGCGAATTTAGCCTGTTTAGAAAACTTTAATTACTAGTTTGAGCTATAAAAAGTATAATGACTAAATGAGACCATCTTGCAAAGTTTGCTATTATTTCATGGAATTATGTTTTAAATTGAAAAGCCTGATGGGTTCACTTTTGTATAATTCAGGGGGTGTCATTACTAATATATCTTGTGTCATGTTTAGGTTGCTCGTGATGTTGACCTACAGTTACAAATAGGCAAAAATTCACACTTTGATCTTTTCGATCATGGCAAAGTTCAAAGTTTTCGTATCCAGAAGCAAATGCCCTTTAACCTATTTAAGGTAACTATATTCTGTTGTGTTGTCTGTTATTCTGGTGGCTTGTGGGCATAGCTAGAGTCCATTTAATGCAGTTGCTATCATTATCTAACTATGTTCCTCTTCAAACGAGATATCAGCATGTATATAGTAAACATAATAAACTGAAACCAAGAAAAAAAACAGCTAACAAGGTATGCTGTTTATTACTTATTTGTAAATTATGCTTCAGAACGTGTTGCAATTGTTTTTAATTTCCCAGTTTTGATTCAAACAGTCAGTTGCGATTGTTTTTAATGCAGTTGCTTAGAAGTTGAATTACCACTTTGGCCGAAAAATAAAAAATTTAGCTAGAGTTAATTGTGTTTTTTTTAGCTAAAAGTTAATTTTTGATTGAAGTGTCGTTTCTATGAGTGTTTGGTTATTCTAATGCTATATTTTTGGATGCAGGAGGAAGTGGCTAGAGAATTTGGCGTACCTGTTCAATACCAGCGTTTTTGGGTATGGGCCAAGAGGCAGAACCATACATATTGTCCTGATCGGCCTTTGACGCCACATGAGGAAACACAATCTGTATGTGCCCACTTCTTGCTAATGCGCTTTATATGGTCTATTTTCGGTTAATGCATTTGTATTTTGCTGGGTTTCAATGTATATCGAGTAATATTTGGTATCAAATATTAGTTAGTTGGGTCTATGCATGTATGAACATGATAGATGTTTGTTGTGTTATGTATCTGTCTAGTTTAGTTGACATAACACTTGCACCACGATGTAGTAGTTGAAGTCGAGGATTTAGACAATTAGGTCAGAAAACTATAGCACTTAGAGGGGGTGACATGATGGTTGCTTTTGTTTTATTCGCGGGATACACAGATAGGAGTGATTAGTTATAATAAACTAAATAGTTTTGTGGTAGTTAAGCGTTAAAAAGGTTTTGGCATCCATAATGATTACTAAGACTTGTGTTTTAAACAAACTCTACGAAATATGAATTGTGATTGGTTTTATTACATTAAAAAAACATAGAGATTACTCACAGTTGATCAAGTGGATGTATCGCTTGCACGGTTTGTTTTAGTTTAAGTAAAAATGTTTTTCATTGGCTAATAAGCTACTAATCACGTTAAGGCCGTTCATGTATCCATGATAAAACATAAGCAACCAAAGCTATGTATTGCTTCTTATTTTTCCCAACATTTTTTCAACTTCTTTCTTTATATAGCCGTGTTTGGAATAGTCATTACTAGTGTATGTTATGTCCACTGTGGCAGTGGACATATCCACATATTTTGTTTCATGGTTGTTAGTGGCTTGGCCAATTACTTACACTCATGTTGTAAATCTCGGCCATCTCGGCCGAGATATCGTCGATAAATCGCTACTCGGGGTTCCACCGTAACGAGATTTCTATTATCGGGCTAGTATCTCGCTTTGGTCAAATTTCGGTCAAACTCGGGTATTATCGGTACTTACCGGCGAGAAATTGACTTATCGGTCAACTTAAATGTTTGAACTTTTTTTTTTTTTTTTTTTTTTTTTTTTTTTTTTTTTTTTTTTTTTTTTTTAAATTTGATTTCCAAGAAGCCATTGAAGGGGTAGGTTGAAGAACCAGAAAGAAAAAGGTAAGAGAAAGAAAGGGTGACAGTCTGTCAACGATTGTAGATCGCGGTGGTGATAGCTTTTTTGATGGTGGATGAAGAGATCAAGAGAGAGAGAGAGACCGACCTGTTTGCTAGTGGTCACGGTTGTGGCGATGGCAGTGGATCGGTGGTTCATTAGAAAGAAGATGAAGAGAGAGAGAACAAAAGCCTTAAAGCCATAATAATAGAGGAGACAAAGAGATAAGATAAAGTGTGTGTAGTGTTTACAGCCTGTTAGACAAGTTTTATAAATTTAATTTTCATTTTCACCCTTTTGATTTTTGTCTATTTTTTCAATTTGACTTTCTTTTATAAATATGATGATGATATCTTTTACATATTAAAATTAAAAATATATGAAATACTAAATGCAAACTTCTATATACTAAAAAATTATAGATATATTATATAAAATATAAAAAGTTACATATAAAATATATTATATGTTGTTAATATTTATTTTTTTAAAAATAAATTCCTTTATAATTTAGGGTCTCCGATATATCCCCGATACGTCCGATATATCACTTCTCGTTGATCGGCCGATAATATACCGATAACCGATATTTACAACCTTGCTTACACTAAATCTGGCTCCATATTGAAAAGCAAGTATGGGAAGATTTATCAGGTTGAGTTACTGTTAACATTTCATTTGGGTTTGCAGGTTGAGCAATTAAGGGAGACTTTCAGTAAAGATCACTATGCTGAACTGAATTTGTTCTTGGAGATTGAGATTGGAAAAGTAAGATCATCTTTACAACTACCTAACTATCTGCTTCCTATTAGATATCTTAAAAGTTGCATTTTTTTATTGTTTTTATTTTACCCTAGTTGTATTGTTTTTTTCAGGATTTGAATTTTCTTCCCCCACCGGATAAAACAAAAGACGACATACTTCTTTTCTTCAAGCTTTACGACCCCGAGAAGGAACAACTTTGGTAGGTTGATATATAACTTAATTGCATTAAGGGCAAAGTTTGCATCAAGGGACAAAGGGAGTCTAGCACCCTTATCAAACATGTACATCAGGCTGCTAATATATAGTTCTTCTTAAGAGAACAGATTTTCATGCTATATCTGATGATATGGTTATTTCGAGTAATTGATCCATATTTTGTTTTTTCAGTTTTGTTGGTAGGTCTTTTGTGAAGAGTTTGGGTAAGCCAATTGAAATTATACCAAACTTGAATCAATTAGCTGGATTTAGTCCTGATGAAGAAATTGAACTTTATGAGGTTTGTTTTACAAACTGGCTACAATTGATATCTTTCCATATATGATTTGGAGTTTTTATTCGTTATTCATCAGGAAATATATTTTGAGCCCATTGTAATGTGTGAGCGTCTAGAGAAACGTGCTTCGTTTAGATCAAGCCAGGTATATAAGTTCCAACTTTTTCACATCAGATGTTGATGTTAACTCACTATAATATGTATAACTGTTAAACCAATACCTTCTCTTTATGGTCCAGCTTGACGATGGGGATATAATTTGCTTTCAGAAACTTTATCAGTCTCCTGATACCGAGAAATATCGTTATCCTGATGTTCCTTCTTTTATGAAATACGTCAAAAATCGCCAGGTTCTTTATGCTCGATTTAGACTGCTATCAATTCTGCAGCTTTAGTTGGAAGTTTCTATAGTTTTGCTGTTTACGTGTTCAAGGAAATATTTTTTATAAGCAACTGAACTATATGAGGTTGCAAAGTTTATATACTTGATGTGAAAACTATTATATGGTCTACATTGAAGATTATTTATTTTACATTCACAGACTTCAAAGTTATAAAATTGTCTTTTGATTGTGTATGGTGTGCGTTGCACATTCACAAACGTTAGACTTAATGGCTGTCTTTTGCAGATAGTTCATTTTCGACTTCTGGATAGACCTAAAGAGGATGCTTTCTGTTTGGAGCTGTGAGTTCTGCCTTTTATTTTAGTGCCAGATTTCTGTAAAAGGAGCTTGATGCTGAGTGATTTTCTATGATGATTTGTTAGGTCTAAGTTGCATACGTACGATGAGGTCATGGAGAGAGTCGCCGAGAAACTTGGTTTGGATGACCCATCCAAAATCAGGGTTACTCCTCACAACTGCTATTCTCAAAAACCCAAGATTAATCCATTCAAAAATCAAGTTGCAGATCACCTGCTAGACATGCTTGTTCACTACAATCAGGTTTCTTTGCTTTGTTTTTTTTCTTTTCTTTATAAAGCTGGTTCTTTATTGATAAAAAGTCGAAGTTAGCAAGCAATAGGATGCCAGATTATTAATAATGAGCTATTTTTTTGGGCACAGATGTCCGATATTCTGTACTATGAATTGCTGGATATCCCTCAGCAAAAGTTGGAATGTCTGAACAGTGGAGTGGAACTAAAGACTGGGAATGGGTAGAAAAGGAATGGAGTTGGGAAACATTAGATTCATCCTCTTGGTTGGTGTGAAAGAGAAGTATCATATCATTCTTGTCTTTGGTTGTGTTAACTGCAATGGAGTGTCGTAGAATTATCTTTATTCTTACTTATACTATACTTGTTTCTGTAATAACATAATTACCATTGGGTGTTTCTCTTGTTTCTTTTAATTTGTAGTGATGCTAATTGTTTAATGGCGTCTTAATATTCTAAAATACTTTGAAATAACATGTGTGTTATTTGATTAGAGTGAAACTCTTTTGGATTCTTGTTAAAAAGTATACCGTTTAACCAAAATTAACAAGGAGAGGAACTCGATGTTCAAATGAATTAACAACTTAACAGTTGTTATTCTGTTGAACAAAATGTTGGTAGAAACTTCGTTAATTATATATACTCTGGTACGTATATACTCGGACAGTTGACATATATTCAAACAGAAACCAATCAAGATTCAAGAACATCAAACTCATCTTAATAAGTATAAGAAGATAGGAAAGTAAAAATGAATTCACTGCTGCTAATACTAATCCAAATATATGAAGCGTTTGTCCAATTGGTACAAAATAGAATCCTGAGTTCCTGACAGTCGATAAGTCACTCATATTCTCACTGTTTACAGCTGACTTTCCATGTTGAAGAAATTTGAATTTAAGATTCGATCAGTGAATACCAAAAAACTGTAGAAAGATTGAGCAATTACTACAAGAACTGGGTGTTACTGTTAGTGATACACCTGTACTTCATTGCGACAACATGGGTGCCACTTGTGTGTAAATCCTCTCTTTCAGTCCTGCATGAAGCATATTGCTCTCGACTACCACTTTGTAGTCGAAAATGTCGCCAAAATGTCCCTCAAAAAACGCCATGTCAACTCACGTGACCAACTAGCTGACATGCTCAAGAAACCTCTTGGCAAGTACGGTTTTTCCTTATTCGTTCCATGATTTGTGTACTAGATAAAGTAACCTTGCCGGCGCATTAGGGAGATGATTTGCAAACTTGTGTTTTTGATTTGCACACAAATATACAACCAGTTAAAGCATAATGTATACACAGTACAACTGCTTAATGCATAATTTGGTATGTCTTAATTAAAAGATTGAATGTGCAAATTATTTCTCATTAGATGAGTATCCTCTGATAACTCCAAACAGTATTTCTCATCATATCATTTGCAATTATATATATATATATATATATATATATATATATTTTTTTTTTTAACTATATATATATATATATATTATATAATTTTTTTTTTAACTTTTAAGGAACTTATATTAGACGGGATGCATTTTTATTTCCTTCATGGATTTAAGAAAGTTCTTGGAGAACAAGTATACTCATGTATGTTTAACCATTACAAAGCTAATGAAGATAGTAACTTGTTCATACACATACTAGTCTTTGTTGGAAAATTTAGTGCACTTGAGGGATCAATTCACACATGGTAATGGGCTTGGAGGTATGGAGTGTACACCCATCAGGTCCCTGATTACCCTGACTCAAATAGTGGTTTGTGTTACTACTGCTAGTATTAATATTACTACTGCTAATGCAGAGTTATTACTGCTAGTGTTAAGACTACCAGTTTTTACTGTTAGTGTTAAGACTACCAATGCAAAGTTAGTACTGCTAGGCTAAGTTAGTACTGGTGGACATAAGTTAGTACTGCTAGCATAAGTTAGTATTGCTCGTTTAAACCACTGATCTCTGCTATTATGGAAACTATTATGGTATGATTAATGAGTCGTTAATTATTCATAATTCCATGGGCTAGGGTTTGAGTAATCTCTATAAATAGAGATCATAATATAACTGTATGATGGAGATAACATAAAAAAAAAAAACTAAACACTTGAATATGATTTGGTTCTTGATTTGTGCCTAAAACAAGAACATCACTTGGTCTTATCCCATAGAGATATTCGTGTAACCCAGGCATAGGGTCGAATAGTTTCTATTGGAAAGTGATAACACGATTTCAAGTGAATATCCGGTACTCATTGATTATCTTTACCCTGTTCTGGGAACACACACAACAGATTATAAACCAACAATCAATAGAAACTATTTAGTGATAATCAATGGCTGCTGCTATGAGGCATATGGCTGCTAACTTTTCAAAACCGGAAAAGTTTGAAGGTGTTGATTTCAGAAGATGGCAAAAGAAGATGCACTTCTTGTTGTCAAGTATGAATGTGGTGTATGTCCTGAGCACTGCTATTCCTGAGGATCATGGGGATGATGCTACAGTGGAACAAATAAGGACAAGAAGCAAATGGGAGAATGATGATTACGTCTGCAGAGGTTTAATCCTAAATGGTATATCTGATTCTCTCTTTGATATTTATCAGAATGTTGAATCTTCTCAAGAACTATGGGATTCCTTGGAAGCCAAATATATGGCTGAGGATGCATCAAGTAAGAAGTTCCTTGTAAGTAATTTTAATAATTACAAAATGGTCGATTGTAGACCTGTCATGGAATAATACAATGAATTTCTTAGTTTACTTGGTCGATTCACACAACACAAGATGAACATGGATGGGGCTATTTCAGTCTCTTGTATCATTGATAAATTACCTCCTTCTTGGAAAGATTTCAAGTATATGCTGAAACATAAGAAGGATGAATTAACTCTTGTTGAGTTGGGCAGTCATTTGCGCATTGAGGAATCACTCAAAGCACAAGACAGTGACAAGCCAAAGAGTAGCAATACTCCTGGTCCATCAGTTGCCAATATGGTGGAGCATAACAACTCCTCCAGGTACAATGACAACAAGGGCAAACATAAACATCAGGATAACACCAAAACTGATCTTAACAAGAAGCCAAAAAAGCTACTTGTTGGAAGTGTGGTAAAACTGGACACTTCAGGAAGGATTGTAAAGGTGTTAAAATTGGCAATAAAGCCAATGGATCAGGCACAAGTGGATCAGGGAATGGTAATACCAATTCTCTAAAAGGTCAGAATATATTTAATAAGTCTTTTGAGATTTATTATGTTACATATATATATATATATATATATATATATATATATATATATATATATAGGGGGACTTTCTTACGAGAACCATTTTATCTGCGAGAACTGAGAGAACCACAAAAAACATACATGCACGCCTTTTAAAATAAAATAAAAATACATGCAAATCATCAATAATCGTAAGTATCCACCTATGTTCTTCAATATCATCATGAACTCATCCTATTTTTTCACAAAAACCTTACACAAGGCCGCAATATTGTCGTTGCACGCCTTATAAGAACATACATGCACACCTTCAAAGAAAAATGTTGTATTTCCAATTTCTTATCAAATTCTTTAGAACAACTGTGTTTTTTTAAAAACATATATGTTGTTTTTAGAACATATGTGCAAAAATACAATTATTGAAGGCGTGCATGTATGTTTTTGGTGGTTCTCTCAGTTCTCGCAGATAAAATGGTTCTCGCAAGAAAGTCTCACTATATATATATATATATAATATATATATATATATATCTGAAGTGTACTTTGTGCAGGATGATGATGTTGCGTGGTGGGTTGACTCTGGAGCAACAATTCATGTGTGTAAAAGATAGAAGCTGGTTCATGACCTATGAGTCACTGAATGATGGTTCTATTCTTCATATGGGAAATGAGTCAACAGCCCTGGTGCATGGAAGAGGATGTGTGGATTTAAGATTTAGTTCTGGAAAGATTGTTTCTTTGTTTAATGTTTTACATGTTCCTGATATTAGAAAGAATTTGGTTTCTAGTAGTATTTTGAATAATTGTGGTTATAAACAAGTTATTGAATCTGATAAGTTTGTTTTGTCTAAACATGGTGTGTTTATTGGTTTTGGTTATTTGTGTAATCAAATGTTCAGGCTTAATATTGTTCATGATATTGTTAATTCAGCTTTTATGTCAACCTCTAAACTAAATGATTCAACCTTATGGCATGCTAGACTTGGCCATGTACATTTTAAGAGAATGCAAGATATGTCCAAGGATGGGTTAATTCCAGCCTTTGATATGGACACTGAAAAGTGTAAAACTTGTATGATGAACAAAATAACTAAGAAACCTTTTCAAAGTGTAAAACGTGAAACTAAAGTGTTGGAACTGATTCATAGTGATTTATGTGATTTACATGCTACTCTCTCTTTGGGGAATAAGAAATACTTTGTGACATTTATTGATGATGCTTCTAGGTTTTATTATGTTTATTTATTACATACTATGTAATACCTAAATTTCAAAAAATCCAAAATGACCAAAATACCCCTCTATTTTTTTTTAAAGAACATTTAAATTATATAAAAGACATATTATTCGTACCTAATCTAAAATAATTAAATCCTAGGCTACCAAATAAAATTTAACTAATAAAAACCTTGCATTATAATTAAAATCAAAAAACAAAAAAAAAATATTCTTTACATCTATTCTAATAATAGGCTAAATTTACATTTTGAATACATAAAATTTGGCTAGAAAAGAAAAAGAATAAATAAATGAATAAAAGAAAAAAAGGAAAAGATATGTATTGAAACTAAATGGTATCATAATCCCACTAAAATAGGTCACTACCTTAATTATCCTAAATTAAAAAAAAAGGTCGGTTCTTTTCTTTTTTATAAATACCGATGTTATTTATTTTTTTCAAAACCCTAAAAATCCTCCAAACCTTCGACCTATTCTGCTGCTGCTCTTAAATGTTTCTGCTGCTTCTGTTCATGTTTCTTGCTGCTGCTGTTCCTGTTTTGCTGCTACTGTTCTTGTTTTTGCTGCTACTGTTCCTTGTTTTTGCTGCTGCTATTTCCTTGTTTTCTGCTGCTGCTGTTCCTTGTTTCTGCTGCTGTTATTCCTTGTTTCTGTACTTCTGTTCCTTGTTTCTGCTGTTCGATCACAAGGCAAGACACAAGGGAGTTTCTTGTGTAGTTTTAATGGTGGTTAGAAGTGCCTTGGGTTCTAGTTCATGGTGGTGTACCTGCTCTTGAGTTTTGAAGGCTATACGCAAGATTTTGTTGGGGTTTTATGCGGCTAAAACTCTTGGTGTTCGATCCTTGTTTTGGTTCTTCTTGTCGCGCTACAAGGGTAATCGTAAAATCCTTGTTCAACTCTACTTCTCTTGTTGATTCTTGTTTTGAATCTTGTTTATTCCTTGTCGATCCTTAATCATAAAATAATAGAACCATAATACATAAAATCATAAACAACTCACATAAAATAACGATTATGAAAAACCCTATGTAATTGGCTTAATGTTATTGTCCTAATTCGAGTGTTGTGTACATGTTAAGAACCACTTAAGAGTCGACCTAGGTTTATTCTAAATCATGTATAGTTGCTTGTATCAAAGAATTAAGTAATGAGAATGAAAAAACCTAATTGATCACACCAAAATCATAATCAGTTTCTGATCAGAAAATGTAGGCCGAATTAAATCGATTGGATCTTGATGATTAAAAAGTGTTGTTGGGTGGTTTTTGATTCTAGAATTAAATTCAATGAAAGAGCTTTCTGGGAAAATTTATATTGTAATTTTTAAAGGCCTGGAAGACCACTTTTTGATTTTTAGAAAATTAAGTGTCAAATCAAATTCATATGTCTGGAAAAACAGTCTGTGTTTTTGATTTATCATTTTCAAACCATGTCGAATTAGTGTGTGTCCTTTGAACTGGGTAATATTTGATATGTCTATTAGTTATTGGAATTTTTATAGATTTTTATAAATTTTATAGATGGGGTGGATAATTAATTAATTTTCGGGTGTTTCATTTGATCCGGTTCTGGAATAGGTTGGGAAAATGGATTTTTCATTCATACCTATACTAGTTAATAAAATCTTAAAAAATTAGATAAAATACTAGGGTCATTGAGGCATCTCTGTGAATTTTTGTGAATTTTATTTCGAATTTATAATATGATTCATAATTTATTTAATACATGCCCAATTTACACTTAAAAACTGTTATAGTGTAAAAGACATTTAAAAAGGTGTTATTATTTATTTTTCTAAAACTAAAGGGTTTAAATTGTTATTTTTCTAATACTAAAGGACTTAACTTGTAAAAACATGTAACTTGATAATAATTACACTTTATACTCAAATCTTATAATAATTGCATAATAGTCCTTAAACTTATCATAATTACATAATAAACCCTAAATTTGGTAAACCTACTTTAATAACCTTAACCTTATGTAAATAACCTTGTGAACCTTAAACAAATAATATGGTCATCCTTAATACCTTAAGTTGATAAACGGGAATGTTAATAACTAGTGTTACTAAATAAGGAAACTTTCTAAAAATGAAAACTTACTAATTTTGGAAACCTGCTAAAAATAGAAGTTACTTAAAATGGAAAGATAATTAAGAACCATTTGTAATTCTTGTCTTCTACTCCTTTAGGTTCGAGGAAGGAGTGACTGGTTTTCCTGTCAGTGTTTGTTTTGTGATTCTACTTACTTGGTTAATAAGGTACAAATATTCTGCCCTTCTTAGTAAGGTGCCTTCGTTCTCATGACCTTCTGATTTCTGATTCATTATAGGATTTCCCTAAGCCATTGCTATGCTTCCCTTCTTCTGTGAACCTTGATTTGTTTCTCCCTTGGAATGTGAACCCTTGTTATGATCCTTTTGACTTGAACCCTTGTTTGAACCCTTGCCTTGATCTTTTGTTCTGAACCTTGCCTTGAACCCTGCTATGAATCTTGCCATAAACCTTGAATTGAACTTTGATGTACTTGATATTATAACAGGATGAGAAAACCTTTTTAATTATTTATGAAAATGTTTTAAGAAAGCTATTTTAAGACTATCTCTATGAAAACCATTTTAAAAAGACCATTTTTATGAAAACTATTTTATAAGATCATTTTATGAAAACTGTTTTAAAGGATCGCTCTTTAAATTTGGACTTTTAATAGAAACCTTTAATTGATATGAACTTTTGCTATTGATCTGAACCATCTGATATGAAAACCATCTGATATGAATTATTCCTGATATTGAAACCATCTGATAAATGAACCTATTGATATGAACACTCTTTTATAATAAACTTGATATATAAATCTGGATATGACCTACTTGAAAGAAACGTACCTGTAACCACCTGATTATTATTGTACTTGATATTGACCCTTGGTTACCACTGGTTTGATGACTATGAGTCTCTACTATTTGTTCACTAGCATGAGGTTTCATGTCCATGTCATTGATGCACCGATGACTATGACTTAGACATGAGAGTGATGTACTGTTTCCGTCCTTGACTTTACTGATTTGTATCGTTAAGGATTATTTGGCCACTGGGGGTGATGGATGCATCCTTAGATCTGTTATCTATTATCTGTATTTGTATCTTTACTTTTATATCTGGTGACTGATTTTCATACACTCACTACTTATCTGGACTAGTACTCCACCTTGGAGGTATCCCCTATACTGTACTGGTACGTTATCCCTGAGATTACTGATTTGTATGTAGTTCTGGCTCGTATGTTACTTTACTTTATCCTACCTGAATTTACCTGACTATATTGATTTGATATGCTGGGTTTGCATGAGGTACGGTTTCTTTTACTCATTTAAGAATTACTTTAATATACAGACTCTTATCCTTTATAGCTATTGACATTGACCTACTTGAGATATTTTATACTTAGACTTAGGCAAGTTATTGTATAGAGGAGGTACCTTTTATATTTCGGATTATTCCGTTTTGTAATCCATTGAATTTCTATTTTGTATTATTTATGTATTTTTGCTTGTGTTTGTTCTGATATGAGACCATCATTGTGACATCTTTACCCTTGTCGGGTCGGGGTGTTACAATTTATGGTATCAGAGGCAGGTTGACGACTTGTAATACTACCCTTGACCTGTGCGTTTAGGACCATTAGGTTTCCACTGTAGGAACATAGGAGAACACCTTGAGAACTTGCCTTAGGATTCTTGATATGAACTTAAGTTTTGATCAGTGAGGAATGGGTAGACTATAAGGCATTTGTTTAAGTATCGTTACTTCCACATCACTCTGATTCGTGCCTTGCTATGACATTTGCTTTTGTTGACCTCTGAGACTGTAGAAGTACTAGGTGGATTAAGATAGGTTGTTCTGCTTACGACTCGAGATAAAGTATGATCATCATGAAGGCATATTTATGTGGTGTTGTTATTATGACGCCTGATCAACGTGATAATACTTACACCATATAACGTGCCCTCATTGTGGCCATAGGATATCTTGGGAAGTACCTAAGAAGTCTAGAACTTGATCTCCGTTGGATTATCTGCGATTAGTGAGACTTTAGGTTCATTCTACCTATGCGTGTACCTTGCCTTCGTTCATTAGATATCTGGATGAGTTCGGACTCTTGTTTTGCATTCTGTTGACCTCAGTTATAAATCTTGAACTATTGTAGAGCTCTCTACTGTTGATATAGTTAAATTGATTTGAAATCTTGTTCGCATTCCGTATGAGTTTCCGTTCTATTGTTTTTCCGTTTCCTTGCAAATTTCGAGGGCAAAATTTTTTTTAGAGGGGAAGAAGTTGTAATACCTAAATTTTAAAAAATCCAAAATGACCAAAATACCCCTCTATTTTTTTTTAAAGAACATATAAATTATATAAAAGACATATTATTTGTACCTAATCTAAAATATTAAATCCTAGGCTACCAAATAAAATTTAACTAATAAAAACCTTGCATTATAATTAAAATCACAAAACAAAAAAAATATATTCTTTACATCTATTCCATTAATAGGCGACATTTACATTTTGAATACATAAAATTTGGCTAGAAAAGAAAAAGAATAAATAAATGAATAAAAGGAGGAAAAAAAAAGGAAAAGATATGTATTGAAACTAAATGGTATCATAATCCCACTAAAATAGGTCACTACCCTAATTATCCTAAACAAAAAAAAGGTCGGTTCTTTTCTTTTTTATAAATACCGATGTTATTTATTTTTTTCAAAACCCTAAAAATCCTCCAAACCTTCGACCTATTCTGCTGCTGCTCTTAAATGTTTCTGCTGGTTCTGTTCATGTTTTCGCTGCTGCTGTTCATGTTTCCGCTGCTACTGTTCCTTGTTTGCTATTGTTCCTTGTTTTTGCTGCTGTCCTTGTTTCTGCTGCTGCTGTTCCTTGTTTCTGCTGCTGTTATTCCTTGTTTCTGCTGCTTCTGTTCCTTGTTTCTGCTGTTCGATCACAAGGCAAGACACAAGGGAGTTTCTTGTGTAGTTTTAATGGTGGTTAGAAGTGCCTTGGGTTCTAGTTCATGGTGGTGTACCTGCTCTTGAGTTTTGAAGGCTATACGCAAGATTTTGTTGGGGTTTTATGCGGCTAAAACTCTTGGTGTTCGATCCTTGTTTTGGTTCTTCTTGTCGCACTACAAGGGTAATCGTAAAATCCTTGTTCAACTCTACTTCTCTTGTTGATTCTTGTTTTGAATCTTGTTTATTCCTTGTCGATCCTTAATCATAAAATAATAGAACCATAATACATAAAATCATAAACAACTCACATAAAATAACGATTATGAAAAACCCTATGTAATTGGCTTAATGTTATTGTCCTAATTCGAGTGTTGTGTACATGTTAAGAACCACTTAAGAGTCGACCTAGGTTTATTCTAAATCATGTATAGTTGCTTGTATCAAAGAATTAAGTAATGAGAATGAAAAAACCTAATTGATCACACCAAAATCATAATCAATTTCTGATCAGAAAATGTAGGCCGACTTAAATCGATTGGATCTTGATGATAAAAAAGTGTTGTTGGGTGGTTTTTGAGTCTAGAATTAAATTCAATGAAAGAGATTTTTGGGAAAATTTATATTGTAATTTTTAGAGGCTTGGAAGACCACTTTTTGATTTATAGAAAATTAAGTGTCAAATCGAATTCGTATGTCTGGAAAAACAGTCCGTGTTTTTGATTTATCATTTTCAAACCATGTCAAATTAGAGTGTGTCCATTGAACAGGGTAATATTTGATATGTCTATTAGTTACTGGTATTTTTCTAGATTTTTATAAATTTTATAGATGGGGTATAGAATTAATTACTTTTCGGGTGATTCATTTGATCCGGTTCTGGAACAGGTTGGGAAAATGGATTTTTCATTCATACTGATGCGTGGTTTTTCGACCTTACAACAGGTTTTACCTCTCGAGGGATCTCAAGAGGCTTGCAATCCCCACCAGGCAGTGTACCTGACCGATGTAGTATAGTGAAGTGGCAAGTACCGGGGGATTGATCGTTCTCTAGGGGAATAGTGTCGTTAGGATTGAAAAACTACTCTAATAGGTCTAAGGGTGAAGGAAGATTCTTTTTGTATTTTTATATTTTATGAAAAGCAAGTAAAATCTCGGGTTTGAAGGAGTGGGCGGAATTAGTTGCTAGTCAACTAACCCAAACAACTACAATTGCAAATAAAATAAAATGACTGAAAATGAAAAGGTTGTGAAACTTATGTGGAGACAAATGTGTTTACTTAGATTTCCTTACTCCCTAACTATCTTTTACCGGTTAATTAGTGTGTATTAATTGCGTGGACGACGGGTGTATTCCTTAATACCATTCGTGGGGTGGCGTACGTACTTCCCCAACTCTATAAGCTCCTACTTCACTCCTATGTCGAGCCGGCTAAGAAGCTCCTAACATGGGATCACTAGAATTCGCTCATGCATTAAATATAACCAAATAAACCTAGTACGCATTGGTTCATGTTTCTTAAGACGTTCAAGCAAGTTACCGAATAGGAGGTTAGCCAGTTTTCTTAAGTCTAACATCGATAAACAATCATCCAATACAATTAATAACACACCAACAACCAATAATCAATAGTTAAGTTTCATTAGATCTAAGCAAACACAAGATAAATTTAGCCTAGCATGTTAATTGAAAGACAAGCATAAGATATAATTAACCAACACATAGACATATTGATTAACTTGAAGGGAGACTTATCTTTAATTGAACATGAAGGAATCAAGGGTGAAAAACCCTTGAAAATATAGCCAATTCGTCTTAGGGTTTATTCCCACAAAGTTGCACACTAATGACAAAAAAAATTGCAAAACTATATATAGAGTTTAAGGGCTGACGGCGTCACGTTATGGATCTTGACGCCGTCACCTCGCCGTGGCTAGGGTTCTCGGATGGCCTTCTTGACGCCGTCCCTCTTTAGTGCTCTAAAATCCTCTCTGGCTTATCAAGGCTTGACGCCGTCAGAATAGAGCTTGACGCCGTCCCTCTTTAGCTTAAACTGTGATGGCCTTGATCACCTTAAAGGGTGACGCCGTCAGAATTCCTTTGTAAAATTCTCTGGCTTATCATGTGTATTTTTCATATCCAACTTTTTTCCAAGCCATGACGCCGTCTAGAACAATACTTGACGCCGTCAAGGGTACTTTTCTAGCCGATTTTGAGACTTTGCCGTTTTCTTCACTTTTATGCTCCAAAAACGTCCAAAATGCTTTCTTTTCCAGATTTCTTCTCCAAAGTACCTAAAATGACAAAAGGAATGATTTAGGGCAATATTTGATCAAATAAATACGATTTTGGGCTTAAATGACCCCCTAAAAGTGGTACACTTTTCGCTTCATCACATACCCAAAGTACCTAAAATGTAAACATCGTTCAGAATACTTCTGTAAGGTTCAAAAGTTTAAGTTCTCCATTCTGTTGTCAGTCTTGACCACATGGTGATAGTTTTTCAAACTTGCAGGATTTAAAAAGATATCCTCGATTGCGAACATCGCTGCCTCTACAGATATCAATCTCTCAGAATGCACCAATGACCGACGAATTTTCTAACGAAGTACAAAGATGAATTTCATGCTCTTCCTCGTCTCCGAATGTACTATTAAGTCATACCATGACCATTTGTCCAAGTACTCACGGGAAAACATCATTCATCAAATTCGCAAAACAATCAGAGCTTTAGCTAATACTATTAGCGTTACTAATCGTCATAGCAGTCTTTTACGAATACTAAGGCGATTCCAAGAATAAAATCAATTCATCAGAAAGAAACTTCGCGCTCTGAAATTAAACAAACACATAGTCGTTTCAGGGAGGAGGAATATTGGTTCTTAACAGTAATACGGTTCAGCTATCTCCAGTCGCCATTCTTCTTTATCGCGAACGAACACTAAAACACGCCCAGAAAATACACTTAGGTAGACTCATTTCCTGGTCTTCGGTTGCTGCTCTTCCCGGTTGCTCAATCAATTTATATGATCCCCGACACATCTGAAAGACACCTTCGCTCGGTGATTAGACAGTCTCTCAGCAACATGTCAAATCCTACTTCACGCTCATGTGGAAAATTTGGTGGTTCGATCAGGAATCATATTCAGAAAATGCAGGGTGCCAAGTAACTCTCCAGGTAAGGTTCATTCATTAGTGTACAAGATGGGTTCTAGGAAAACTTCGTAACTGCGAAAGTAACACACGAGTCTCCAGAGTAATGGTGATAGCAAAGGGTTTAACAATCGGTAGTCGTAGTAGGGAGTTCAAAATTGTTTCAAACGCCAAAGATGAGACATAGAAGGGTAGTTGTAAATATTTGAATGATCAATCAACCAATCCCTTGTCAGAATAAAATTGAAGTTAACTATCCCAAGATAGACGGATCACAAATCAAATCTTTATCATTTAAAAGTGAGGGGACACATTCTTAAGACTTCTCATAGGGACAGAGATGGGTGAAACGAAATTAAATAGTGTCAGGAGATTCATAGATGCTTATCAAAAGCAAGAGATAAATAAGAGAATACATCAAGTACGCCATTGCCAGGGGGATTCTCAGAATGATCGAAGAGGCATCAAAATGATTAACGAAAGGATCAGAGGTCAGAGTCAATATCTGAAGATAAGGATCAATTAGTGTCAGGCAATTATTATGCAATTCTCAAAGCCTTCCAGATTTAATCAGGTTCAAATTTCAGGTGGTGCAAGGTGTGAGCTTTCAATTTCCAAAAGTGATATCAACAGGATCTAACCAAAAGCAAGGCACGAATCAGAGTGATGCGGAAGCAATGATACTTAAACAAATGCCTTAAAGTCTACCCATTCCTCACCGGTCAAAACTTAGGTTCCTATGGGGAGATCGTAAAGCAAATTTTCAAAGGTGGTCTTATGAGCGCCTACAGGGAAAACTTAGTGGTCCTAACTTACACAGGCCAAGGGTAAATGTATTACGAATCGCAGCCTGTCGCTCTGATACCATAATTGTAACACCCCAACCCGGCAAGGGTAGAAGTATCACATTAATGGCTTCATATCAAATCAAAACAAAGCATACATTAAATAGTAGTACAAGGATTCTCAAAGGTTACAAATGAAATACTGAATACACAAGGATACAAAGGAAACAAAAGCTAAATACTAAGTCTGCAAATGCAATCCTTCTAATAACTTCTACTTCAGAATAACTATCAAGGTCTTCTAAGTCCAAAAGTCTCTTCACTCTTGCCCAGCTTCCAACTAAAACCTGCCGCGGGAAAACAAACGCGGCTGAGCTTAAAAAGCCCAGTGAACAGATATATATAACAAACGGAAACGAAAGTAAAAGGAAACGAACAGATATAGCATAATGTATAAGATATAAGAAAAGGTATAAAGAGTAAAGGTTTAGGACAGTAATCCACCACGAGCCCAGAATCATATCATATCATATCATATCATATCATATCATATCATATCATATCTTCATAATCATATAGAGGGGAGACTTCTCAGATAATCAGATAATATGAGGGGTGTCCTCATTCTTCAAATGGAGTAGCTAGCTCCCATATTTTGTGAAAGACGTGGATTGCACCCATCATCAGTCACCATATCATATCATAGCATATCAGAAACAGAACATATCTAGGATGCATCCATACGCCCCCCAAACAAATCATATTGGCCATAACAAAATCATATTGAGCTCATATCATATCATAATGGGGACGGTGTGACCAAATCACTAGGGTCACACACTAGTCATGCCAGTGGTGCATCACAGACACGACCATGTTACCTTCATGGCTAGGGAACATATTTTGGCTCGGGTATCAAACTGGGGTCAAAGGTCAAATGTTCATATCAAAGCAAAGGTTCATGTAGTCATAGTCCAAATCTCAAGGTTCATATCAAAGGGTTCATATCAAAAGGGTTCATATCAAAGGTTTCATATGTCAAAGGTTCAAATGCCAAAGGATCATATCAAAGGTTCAAATGTAAAAGCTTTATATCAAAGTGTAAGGAACATAGCAATGGCTTAGGGAATCCTGATACAAATCAAAATAAGAGAACGAATGCTCCTTATTAAAAGAGCAGAATATCTGTACCTTGACGAAATCAACCAAACACCAAAGATGGTCACAAAGGAATGACAATTACTCCCGCTTCATCGGATCTACACGAATATGATAATCAAGTATTATTTTATGTTCGTATAAATTAGGTTACTCATTTTAGTCGGCTTTCCATATTTAGTAACTTCCATATTTAGTATCCACGGTCATGTCCCATATTTTACGTTTATTTCAATAACATTGACTTATTCAAATGGTTTATATATTATTTATAAGGCTTTATACTTTGTTTGTTCCAACAAGATAGTTTAGTGTTAATCTTGTGTACAAGACTATTCATTTCATGTGAACCACTGCGTGTTATTTACTCTACCAAAAATGGCTACAAGTCAATAGTCGAAATCTCGGCTTTGCATTAAATCCATAGTCAAGTTATAACAAGATTATGAATAAATAAGACTAGTTTTGAAAAGGTTTCACATGATAGGGTCCAAAGTGCTAACATGCACAAAGTACAAGGACTGATTTTGGAATTTGTAGTAAAACATAGCATGTTCTTACAAAATAAATATTTATCACGTGCATGTGAAACATGATTTGGTCAAAAAGAATAGGCGCCATATTAGGTTCCATGTCTAAAATCTGTTATACAAATGTACACATTCAATTGCATAAAATAATAGGCTAACATGGGGACTCTTCTCGGCATCCATTATTAACGAGAACACACGCCATGAAAGAAGGGATGCATGAGAGATCAAAATAATGTTAATGAGGTGCATTCCTTTCGAATCAAGAGTGTGCAAACGACATACATACTATCGGCAGTCACCATAACGAGCTAGAATGCAACTATGGCAATACAAGTCATAATGAGGCACATATAAAAGTGTACGCGAAGGGACATAATGAGCAGCCAAACAATCCGCAACCAACACCACACAAAATGTGATCATAGTAACATATTTATCACGGTTTTACACTCACACGAACGCCACACCAAATGCGCTCATAGTAACATATTTATCACGGTTTTACACTCACACGAACGTCACACAAAATAGCCCACACATAGAGGATTTAGCGAGCCAAAATACCCCCCGCCCCCAAACATCTCCACATGAGATCAAACAAACCCTTCGTAAAAATGTAGCCTAGTGCTTCTATTTTTGAGATCCGTTTAATGTGACTTCAAGGCTGCCAAAAAGGCTTGATTTTGTGTACTTATAGTTCAACGATGGCTGGAGAACAAGGATACAAAACCAGTCCACAACCACGACACAGACCTGAGTTTACATCCAGATTTTAAGTCATGTTTTAGAGGCCCAAACTAGTGTCAAAGACCAGATTGAAGACGTGGTAGATTCGAAAAGCAAAACAGACAAGGTCGATATGTAGGGGCTGCATGTTAATTTTCATTACAAAGTATTATAGGTTTCAGTCCATACGCTTTAAAACAAATCACACGTCATACATATGTCCATGCGCTTCATCTTTATTACCAAAAATCACCTCAAAACCAATCATTTACCCATGTAAATAATGTATACGCCCCTTCTTTGTTAGTTTAGTTTATACATACTAGGTTTTTATTTGTCGTATAAAAGAGGTCAACCATGATGTTTAGATGACCAGATATAAGGCGCGTATAACAACTGATCCGAATAGCAACACAGAGAACAAGGTCGACACATATATTTAATGAATCCATGATTTCATGCAGCGTAAATAAATATGTAGGTCCTTTACAGATTTAACAAAACAAACACTTAGCATCACGACCAAATTATTATTGTATAACATATTTTACGTTTATACTTTAGATCATCTATGATTGTGTCGAATGGATAGAAAACGAAGAGATGGGTATACCTTGGTCGCTACTTGCTTCGTTCCTTCTTCTTTTCTTGCAGCAACGATTGACTATGAGTGTATTTTCTGGTTTTAGTTTTTGGTGCAAAAGGAAGAGAGAAAGATATACGACCTTGAAAACAAAATAGGCAAAGCGTGTCTTTTGGTCTTGGAATGTCGTGTCATTTGAGATGAAAAAAAGCAACATGTATCTTTTATATTGAGGAAGTTATTTGGTGAATTCTTATCCATACTTCACGTGACATGAGCAAATGGATGGGCTTGGTGATTGAACAGTGCATCATGGGAAAGTTTGTGATTGACAGCCAAAATTATGGGGAGGTGACTAATTAGGTGTTTTAATTGTCATAAATAATTTCCATAAGTCAAAATGTGTACAAAATAATATTAGATCCTATGTGGGTCACTTTATAGAGTAATTTCTTATGTTACACTACAAATAGCTATTTGTTTCAAAAGAATTGTAGAAGGTTTCATCGGGCGTATTTGGTAGAGGTAATTATTTTTGAAGAGATCAAGTGTCCATCTTTGGAAACTACATGCTTATACTGTGGTGGTTCGTATACCATAGGTTCATCAACTTTTAAATTCAATTTAATGGTTATAGATATTTATAAGAGGTTATATGTTCATATTGGGTGGTTTCGAGTCATAACATGTTATATAACTCAAGTTTTAATTCATAGCATATTTCATAAGTTCTTAAAATTTCAAATTTACAGGGTATTTTAGTCATTTTAAATTGTGGTAATTTTGGGGTTTTACAACTAGGGACATTGAGGTATCTTTGTGAATTTTGGTGAATTTTATTTCAAAGTTATAATATGATTCATAATTTAATTAAAACAGGCCCAGTTCATACTTAAAAACTGTTATAGTGTAAAAGACATTTAAAAAGGTGTTATTGTTTATTTTTCAAAAACTAAAGGGTTTAAATTGTTATTTTTCTAATACTAAAGGACTTAACTTGTAAAAACATGTAACTTGATAATAATTACACTTTATACCCAAATCTTATAATAATTACATAATAGTCCTTAAACTTATCATAATTACATAATAAACCCTAAAATTTGTAAACTTACTTTAATAACCTTAACCTTATGTAAATAACCTTGTGAACCTTAAACAAATAATATGATCATCCTTAATACCTTAAGTTGATAAACGGGAATGTTAATAACTAGTGTTACTAAATAAGGAAACTTTCTAAAAATGGAAACTTACTAATTTTGGAAACCTGCTAAAAATAGAAGTTACTTAAAATGGAAAGATAATTAAGAACCATTTGTAATTCTTGTCTTCTACTCCTTTAGGTACGAGGAAGGAGTGACTGGTTTTCCTGTTAGTGTTTGTTTTGTGATTCTACTTACTTGGTTAATAAGGTACATATATTCTGCCCTTCTCAGTAAGGTGCCTTCATTCTCATGACCTTCTGATTTCTGATTCATTATAGGATTTCCTTAAGCCATTGCTATGCTTCCCTTCTTCTGTGAACCTTGATTTGTTTCTCCCTAGGAATGTGAACCCTTGTTATGATCCTTTTGACTTGAACCCTTGTTTGAACCCTTGCCATGATCTTTTGTTCTGAACCTTGCCTTGAACCCTGCTATGAATCTTGCCATAAACCTTGACTTGAACTTTGATTTACTTGACATTATAACAGGATGAGAAAACCTTTTTAATTATTTATGAAAATGTTTTAAGAAAGCTATTTTAAGACTATCTCTATGAAAACCATTTTAAAAAGACCATTTTTATGAAAACTATTTTATAAGATCATTTTATGAAAACTGTTTTAAAGGATTGCTTTAAATGGACTTTAATAGAAACCTTTTTGAATGAACTTTTGCTATCTGATCTGAACCATCTGATATAAACCATCTGATATGAATTATCTGATAATGAACCCTCTGATATTGAACCATCTGATATGAACCTTTTAATGTAAACCTTGATATAAATCTGGATATGACCTACTTGAAATGAAACGTAACCTGAACCACTTGATATATACTTGATACTTGACCCTTGACCCACGGTTTGAGACTATGAGCCACTATTTGTTCACTAGGCATGAGGGTTTCATGTCCATGTCATTGATGCACCGATGGCATGACTCTAGAGCAGGAGAGTGATGTCCTGTTCCGTCCCTGACTTTATCTGATTTGGCGTGTTAAGGAGTTATTTGGCCGCCTGGGGCGTATGGATGCATCCTAGATCTGTTATCTATTATCTGTATTTGTATCTGTTATCTGTTATATCTGGTGACTGATGGTGTGCGCGATACACGTCACTCACATTATCTGGGAGCTAGCTACTCCAACCCTGGAGGTATCCCCTCATACTGTACTTGGTACCGATGACTCCCCTCCATACACCCTGATTACGTGATTTGATATGTACTGTTTCTGGGCTCGTAGTGGATTACTGTTACTGTTATCCTATAACCTGATTTTTGACCTGACTATATTTGATTTGATTTGACTTGGGTTTGCGGTGGGTTACGGTTTTTTTTACTCTTATATATAGTAACTGAATTCTTAACTTTAATATATCTGCATGACCTTTCATTATCCTTTCTTTCCTACTTCTGTTACACCTTGTATCATTTCATCTACTTCCCTACCCCATTACTACTGCTTTGTATCGTTATATCTGTTCACTGAGCTTTCGTAGCTCAGCCGCATTTCTTTTCCTGCGGCAGGTTTTAGTTTGGAAGCTAGGTATGAGAGGAGAGTACTTGGGCTTAGAAGACTTTATTAGCTATTGAAGATGACTAGAGGAATTTTAACTTAGACTTAGAAGTTATTGTATTATAGCCTTTTAATTTCGGATTATCCTTTGTAACCATTGAATTTCTATTGTATTATTTATGTCATATGCTTGTGTTTGTTCTGATATGAGACCATCATTGTGACATCTTTACCCTTGTCGGTTCGGGGTGTTACATACTAAGGATGAAGCATTAGATAAATTTAAAGTGTTTAAAACTGAAGTTGAATTGCAAAAAGGGTCCCTGATCAAGAGATTAAGGACTGATAGGGTAGGTGATTACATGGATACTCTGTATTTTCAGTCTGTTGGTATAATCCATGAAACGACTGCTCCCTATACTCCTCAGCAAAATGGTATTTCTGAAAGGAAAAATAGGGTGCTAAAGGAGATGGTTAATTCCATGTTGTCCTATTCAGGGCTGAGTCAAGGGTTCTGGGGTGAAGCTATGTTGACAGCTTGTTATTTACTAAATAGGGTTCCCAATAAAAGGAACAAGATAACCCCTTATGGACTCTGGACTAAAAGAAAACCCAACCTGAACTTTCTCAGGGTTTGGGGTTGTAGGGCTATTGTAAGACTCCCTGATCCAAAGCAGAAAACTTTAGGTGAAGGAGGCATTGAATGCATCTTTGTAGGATATGCTGAGCATTCTAAGGCATATAGGTTCTATGTTATTGAACCTAATGAATCTGTTTCAATTAACTTAATAATTGAATCAAGGGATGCAATTTTTGATGAGAATAGATTCTCATCAGTCCCAAGACCAAGTCAAAGGATTCCAAATGGAACCAATGACATTGGTGTATCAGAGGTCCCTGCTGAATTACTATCAGAGGTCCCTGATGAGGTTGTGGTACAACAACCTGAACCTGAGCTCAGAAGGAGCAACAGGGTCAGGACTCCAAAGTCATTTGGACCTGAGTTTCAATTATATTTAATTGAAGGAACAAGGGATGAGGTCTCTGACCAATAATCCTATTGCTTCATTGTTGAGGATAATCCCAAAACATTTGAAGAAGCAATGAAGTCCCAGGATGTTGCTTTTTGGAAAGAAGCAATTAATGATGAGATGGATTCCATCGTGGGCAACAACACTTGGGTGTTGGTTGATCTACCACATGGTTGCAAACCTCTAGGTTGCAAATGGATTTTCAAAAGGAAAATGAAGGTAGATGGAACTATCAAAAAGTTCAAGGCTAGACTAGTCATTCAGGGCTTTAAACAAAACTCAGGGATAGACTATTTTGATACTTATGCCCCTGTGGCTCGTATCAGTACCATAAGATTGCTAATTGCTTTGGCATCAATTCACAATCTAGTTATTCATCATATGGATGTGAAGACAGCTTTCTTGAATGGTGACTTAGATGAGGAGGTTTATATGATCCAACCTCAGGGCTTCATCATGCCTGGCAATGAAAACAAGGTGTGTAAACTGATTAAGTCTCTCTATGGACTGAAGCAGGCACCTGAGCAATGACGTCAAAAATTTGATGAAGTGGTTTTGTCTAGTGGTTATTTACTTAACCAAGTTGACAAATGTGTATATAGCAAATTTGATAAATCTGGTAAAGGAGTCATCATTTGTCTATATGTTGATGACATGCTGATCTTTGGCACTGACCAAAATCAGGTTGACCTGACTAAGGCATTTTTGTCATCAAAGTTCTCCATGAAAGACATGGGGGAGGCTGATGTTATCCTTGGTATAAGGATTAAACATGAAAGTAACAAAATTTCTATCTCTTAGTCTCATTACATTGAGAAGGTCGTGAGGAAATTTAATTACCTTGATTGTACTCTAGTGAGTACTCCTATGGATACAAGTGAGAAGCTAATGCCTAATACTGGCAAAGCTGTATCTCAACTTGAGTATTTGATATCGCGCTAAACGCGTCACAAGTCAACCCTCTCACAAAGAAAAGTCAACGAGGATCGCTTAAACGCAAAAATTGAAATAATTAACCGAATAAGTGAATACCCGGGTCGTAGTCCCAACGAGGCGTGAAATTGAGGATATCGTATTCGGTTTGGTATTAAAATGCTTGAAATACGATTGTTGTTTTTGATTACTAAATCTAGGAAAGTAAATAAGCAAAGCAAATAACGCAAAGATCTAATTAACTAAAATAACGTAACAAACATAAAAACGCGAACTAAAATATAAAAACGAGCATAAACGTAACAATCTACGAAAAATAAACCTACTGATGTCACCTTTGTTTTTAAACTTTTTATTTTTTTACTTTTATTGTTAAAACTTAATAAACTAATGATTTTAAGAAACTTTTGAAAAGAAATTGATTTTAGAAACCAAAAATAAGCTGGAAACAGCTTATGGAAATTGATCAGTGGAGCTTTATTGAAAATAAGTTGGAACTTGAAGTGAAAAAAGATGTTAAGCCACTAAATAAGCTAAAGCAGGAATGGAATAAGCTAGACTAGCAATAACAGGCTTAAAAGATAACTGAAATGAGCAACTATACAAGCAAATAAGCACAGAGAATAAGTGAAAAGCCCAAGGGTCTGCTGCTAAACCTTATGGTGCAGGGCAGAAATGCCTATTTTCAAGACCTCAAAAAGCTGTCATAAGCTAATAGTAAAATCCTATAAAAAATACTAGTTGCTAGGTGAGCTGGGGGGCTAACTAAGTGCAAAAGCTAGGCTACAAACAACTTAACACGATGGAATTAAAAATCATTAAAGGGGCTGAAAAAGTGGGAAATGAAAAGAAATATGTAGGCTGCAAATGGGCAGTTTTTAAAGTAATCTGTAACACAAGAAGCTCTAAACTAATTTTAAACTACCAAGACATAAAATAAGCAGTAACAAGCAATGAATAAGCAGAAATAAGCAGTGCAATAAGTTGGTTGACCAGAGTTGACCAACAGGAAAAACAAGGAAAATTTAACTTTGCATTAACTGGAAAATGAAATTACAATTTAAATTTAAAGATTACACTACTGAAACAATAAATTCGACAGCAAATTAAATGGTCAAAACTTTTCTAAAAACATGAAAAGTGGGACGAAAAATAAATCTTGAAAAATCTGCTATATATATAGGAGGGCTTCATCTTCTTGTGCTTTTCTTGTGTGAGTGTTCCCACTTGGCTGCTTGTGCTTCTTTGATGGCCCTTGGATTAAAACTTGCTCACCACTTCTTTTCTTTCTGGCCGTTTGATCTTCTTTTAACCCACGGATTGCTGAGGTGGAGGTGAGGGGACCAAAGATACACCCATGTGAATACTTTGGCTGGTAGTGTGAGGTGGTGAGAGTGATGGTAACAGGCTGAGATTAGGCAGGGATTAGCGGGAAAAGAAAGGATGAAGAAGAACGATGAACAGTGATTAGATCATTAGGGATTTTGACCGAGAATGGGGATTTTGACCCCGGTTTTATTATATTAAGAGGTGGGTCGTGTCATGTTGGTGATGGACTGGGTTTAAGTTTTTTGTGGGCAGGGGTTGTTTGTGGGTTATAGGGATTAAAGGGTTTGTTGGGTTATAAGGATTTATGGGATCCTGTTTAGTGTAGTGTTAGGGGAATATGGCTATATTGAAGTTTAAACCAAAGGACCAAAGTTGTAATTTATGAAAAGTTAAGGGACCAAATCTGTCATATCTTCAAAATTAGACCAAGGACCATTTTTGCCAAATGAAGATAATCCAAGGGCCATTTTGATATTTCTTGAGCTTGAATAAAATCCATATGAAAAAACGTCTTTCCCGGCTTCGGTTTTCGGCTCTTTTCCATTCCAAGCTCGGTTTTGTCCATATTTGCCCCGTTTTCAATCCTTTTGTACCTGAAACACACAAAACACAATCCAAGGTTATCTGTAACATTATATGGTCCATTTTGGTCTTTTTGGTCGTTTTCGTGAGGTTTTTCGGGTATAAAATAATGAGTAAACGGCCACTCATCAATCCCCACACTAAACAATTGCTAGTCCCTAGCAATCTGATCATATGAAGTAATGACAGGATCAAAAATGTCAAGGTTACCAAAAATAGTACCCCGTTTTGACTTATTATAAGATGCAAGTAATTAAAAGGATAATAAGTGTAAATATCATGCTTGATTTTCAAAAATTGCATCATGGAATGGGAATCACACAAATTGGGTGATTCCGGGGAATTGTAATCGTCATCCTCTTTTTAATACTTCCCAACTAAGTTCAAAACCCTTGTGCAAACGTTTTTGTAAAATGCTAACACTACTTATATTAGCAATCTATGTAAGCCAAAACTTAACTTTTCGCTCCAACAATTATTCATAAGTTAGGTGTGTGTGCTTGTTTTCAAAATTTTGACCGTAAAAATCGACATTTATTAGGGTTGTTATTTATCTAAGTTAATATTAAATCACCGGAAACCACAAAATCTAAGGATCGAATAGGGCCTTTTCCATGTAGCGGCTTTCTTCTCGGCACATCCCAAACCAGTTGGTTTTAGGTGACAAGGCTTTTGACACCCCACGGAGAATAGTACCGGAATCAGCGGGAATTCAATTCCAAAGATTTACGAGGCTACCGCTAAGGTAATATTAGGCTGAAATAGATAACAACCGACAATGATTTAGAGATTAGAGATTCAAAGGTGAGATCACTCCATGTAGCGACTTTCTTCTCAGCTTGTCCTTAGTAAACTTAGGAGGCTAGGTTTTTACACCCTCGAGAATAGTATCGGAGCTCACGGGATCTTTGAAGTCAACAATTTCTAAATCACCGTCCAACTTTTAGACAATTTTGACGAATACTAGTTCAACTTTCGATTTAAATTTAAGAAGAAGCAAGTTTCCCACACTTATTCATAAACAAACATACATTTTTTTTTTCATTTTTCACTACTTTTTTTTTTTCACACTAACTTCACTTTCGTACCCTAAACGACGGACCTTCACGGTTTAGTTCCAAGACCTAAACGCCTTTCGGAATAAAGAATCCAAGGCCCGATCTCGAATCCATAGCTTAGAGCACTTATTTATTCATACTCAAAACTTTAATTTTTGCAACTTTCAAGCAACGTCTCACTTTCATTTTGCATTCTTATTATGTTTGTAAGAAAGTATGCTTGTTCCGAAATTTAAATAAAACTTTGAACTAGTACTCTAAATCAAGATTGTATAAAAATTTATTTTCTTAACAAAAACGGTTTTTGCGTTCAAAAGTTTGAAAATAGCACTTATTTTGTCAGATTAGGAGCTTCTGGGAGGAAAAACCATAGATTACTTATATAAGCTCTAAAGAGAACCAACTACTCCACTCTTAGCATTTTCATTTGCACAATTCGTAAAAACTTAGCCTAAACGTTAAGGGTAGCAGCTAGATCAACACTCTAGCAGAGTCAGGATTCCCCTTGTTCTAGCCTAATCAAGTCTAAACTTTCATTAATACCGAAGTATTAATGCATAGCAAATTATTATTTATTGTGCAAAGCACTTCTTTTTCTTGCAAAATTTAACTAAAAAAGATAAAAATTTTAAAATTTTTGGTCAAAACGGGGGTGCTAGGGGACTAGAAGGTACAAATTGTGAAAAAAATTTCAAAATTTTGAAATTTTGGGTCAAATTCGCAAGATCCCCCCCCCCCCATACTTAGAATTGAATATTGCCCTCAATATTCAAAGTACCGGCTTGAGCCGACACTATAGAACGTAAAAAGGTAATGTTACTATCTAAGTGTGGAAACGAAATCTTGTTTTCACAAAAAGGATTTTAAAGATATCCCTGGATAAGCATAAATACAAAGATCGGATATTGGGCGGCTGGATTGAAAACAGGCGCATCAATCATCACGATCTACGGGAATCCTGAAAACAAAGGCAAACAAACAACAACAAAGCAACAAGTAGAGGAATTCCCCCACACTTAGTGTTAGAATTAAGAAAGAAGATAGAAGCATGGGTTGTCACCCATGATGGGCTTGTTTTTGTTAACCGAGTCACGAGCTTGACTCGACCCTGAATTCATTTGTCCATGGGGAAGCAAGTGGAAGAGAAAATCTCCATCGGACTTTCATTCAATATGTTTGGATAAACATTGAAGTGCTTGAAAGTTCCACTCCGATGAGATAGACCCGTGGCTCTAAACGACGATGCCGGGGTCAAAGATGGTGTCTTCACTCCCGAAGGAGTGAAGGAGAAGAGAAGTCACCGGGTAGGTGAAGAAAGGAAGAAAGATCTTTATCAGGATGTGAATAAAAAATTCATCATCAAAGCTCTTTGATTCAAAAACCTCGAGAGGGAGGGTTCGGATGATATCACCGATAAGCAAACTCTTAGGATAGAGTACGTCTCCCCCCGGGTCATGATCTTCCTCAAAAGCATAGAAATCATACTCCGGAGGAGGTATGACATGAGTGAGTTCACCGGAGAACTCCTCATAAAGAGAATCACTATTATGAAGTACATCTGTGAGCTCGGGCTCTGGAAGGATATACGGAGGTGGGACATGTGATGTACTTTGTGTGCTAGAAGTTTGCACCTCGTCCATTAATGCCTCCGTATCTGACTCATCACTTTCAAAAATTTGATTGTCTGAAATTAGAGTAAATTCAGAATCAAAATCAAACAAAGGATTTGTGATAGTCATATCGAGTGTTTGGGAAGTAGAATCAGAAAGATCGAAAGGTTCTTCAGATACCATTGGGATTGGGACAAGGTCATCAATTTCCTTAAGAGGATTGATTACGACTTCCTTGCCCCCCATTAAAAAGGTATCTGAAAGGTCTTCAAAAGGTGGATTGATCTCCGAGTTCTCTTCTTCCTCTTCATCATCATCATCAAGAAGGGCAGCCCTGAGAAACATGGAACGCCTTTTTGCTGCTCGCTCTTCGGCTAGAAGTTCTTCACAAGATTTTTCATAACGATCTTCTTGGGTATGTATTTTACCCAAATCCCTGACTTCTTGTAGTAAATTTAGAATATGAAGAACGTCTTCTGAAAGTTCTTGAGACGGTGGCTAAGGTGGTGGTTGAATCATTTGGTACTGTGGAGGTTAGTCATGATAAAAATATTCATAATTGTCACAAGGGCCATGCTCATAGACAAGCGGGTTCCTTGTTTGACAATCAGAGCTATAGTGAGGACCTCCACAGTGCTCACAACAATAAGTTTGTTGTGACTGATTCAGTGAATTATATGGATAATGGTCATACCCGAAGCTTTGATTACATGGAACTTGCTCATAGACAAACGTATTCCTTGCTTGACAATAAAAACTTGGGTGTGAACCTCCACAATATTCACAAGAATATGTTTCTATCTCATGTTGTGGGGGCTGGTTGAAAAAGTCGGTTGTTTCATGGTAAGAATAAGGATTTTGGTCGTAGACAAACCCGTTTCCCGAATTTACAATGCTACAACCATGGCAATTTCCACCATTTGGAGGACCTCCACACCATTCACAACCATAATGGTACGATGAAGACATAAAGAAGGAGAATTATACGGATAGAGGGTAAGAGATAAAGAACTAAACGGATAAGAGGAATAAGAAGAATATTTTTGGATTTTTAAAATATAGAAACAATGAAAAGAAAAAGGAAAATAATTTAGAAAAGAAAATCTTTTTGGATTTTTCAAGTTTTTTTTTTTTTTTTTTTTTTTTTTTTTTTTTTTTTTTTTTTTGATTTTTGAATAAAAAAATATTCACAAGATAAAAAATGTAACTTCACGAGGAAGGATCTTCAAGTCACTAATCGTCAAACCGTAATTTTATTGTCGCAACACACCTCCCCGGCAACGGCGCCAAATTGATATCGTGCTAAACACGTCACAAGTCAACCCTCTCTCGAAGAAAAGTCAACGAGGATCGCTTAAACTCAAAAATTGAAATAATTAACCGGATAAGCGAATACCCGGGTCGTAGTCCCAACGAGGTGTGAAATTGAGGATATCGTATTCGGTTTGGTATTAAAATGCTTGAAATACGATTGTTGTTTTTGATTACTAAATCTAGGAAAGTAAATAAGCAAAGCAAATAACGCAAAGATCTAATTAACTAAAATAACGTAACGAACATAAAAACGCGAACTAAAATATAAAAACGAGCATAAACGTAACAATCTACGAAAAATAAACCTACTGATGTCACCTTTTTTTTTAACTTTTTATTTTTTTACTTTTATTGTTAAAACTTAATAAACTAATGATTTTAAGAAACTTTTGAAAAGAAATTGATTTTAGAAACCAAAAATAAGCTGGGAAACAGCTTATGGAAATTGATCAGTGGAGCTTTATTGAAAATAAGTTGGAACTTGAAGTGAAAAAAGATGTTAAGCCACTAAATAAGCTAAAGCATGAATGGAATAAGCTAGACTAGCAATAGCAGGCTTAAAAGATAACAGAAATGAGCAACTATACAGGCAAATAAGCACATAGAATAAGTGAAAAGCCCAAGGGTCTGCTGCTAAACCTTATGGTGCAGGGCAGAAATGCCTATTTTCAAGACCTCAAAAAGCTGTCATAAGCTAATAGTAAAATCCTATAAAAAATACTAGTTGCTAGGTGAGCTGGGGGGCTAACTAAGTGCAAAAGCTAGGCTACAAACAACTTAACACGATGGAATTAAAAATCATTAAAGGGGCTGAAAAAGTGGGAAATGAAAAGAAATATGCAGGCTGCAAATGGGCTGTTTTTAAAGCAATCTGTAACACAAGAAGCTCTAAACTAATTTTAAACTACCAAGACATAAAATAAGCAGTAACAAGCAATGAATAAGCAGAAATAAGCAGTGCAATAAGCTGGTTGACCAGAGCTGACCAACAGGAAAAACAAGGAAAATTTAACTTTGCATTAACTGGAAAATGAAATTACAATTTAAATTTAAAGATTACACTACTGAAACAATAAATTCGACAACAAATTAAATGGTCAAAACTTTTCTAAAAACATGAAAAGTGGGACAAAAAATAAATCTTGAAAAATCTGCTATATATATAGGGACGGCTTCATCTTTTTGTGCTTTTCTTGTGTGAGTGTTCCCACTTGGCTGCTTGTGCTTCTTTGATGGCCCTTGGATTAAAACTTGCTCACCACTTCTTTTCTTTCTGGCCGTTTGATCTTCTTTTAACCCACGGATTGCTGAGGTGGAGGTGAGGGGACCAAAGACACACCCATGTGAATACTTTGGCTGGTAGTGTGAGGTGGTGATAGTGATGGTGACAGGCTGAGATTAGGCAGGGATTAGCGGGAAAAGAAAGGATGAAGAAGAAAGATGAATAGTGATTAGATCATTAGGGATTTTGACCGAGAATGGGGATTTTGACCCCGGTTTTATTATATTAAGAGGTGGGTCGTGTCATGTTGGTGATGGACTGGGTTTAAGTTTTTTGTGGTCTGGGGTTGTTTGTGGGTTATAGGGATTAAAGGGTTTGTTGGGTTATAAGGATTTATGGGATCCGGTTTAGTGTAGTGTTAGGGGAATATGGCTATATTGAAGTTTAAACCAAAGGACCAAAGTTGTAATTTATGAAAAGTTAAGGGACCAAATCTGTCATATCTTCAAAATTAGACCAAGGACCATTTTTGCCAAATGAAGATAATCCAAGGGCCATTTTGATATTTCTTGAGCTTGAATAAAATCCATATGAAAAAACGTCTTTCCCGGCTTCGGTTTTCGGCTCTTTTCCATTCCAAGCTCGGTTTTGTCCATATTTGCCCCGTTTTCAATCCCTTTGTACCTGAAACACACAAAACACAATCAAAGGATATTTGTAACATTATATGGTCCATTTTGGTGTTTTTGGTCGTTTTCGTGAGGTTTTTTTGGGTATAAAATGATGAGTAAACGGCCACTCATCAGTATTCTAGGGTGATTGGCTGCCTGATGTATGCCATGACTTTTACAAGACCTGATATTGCTTTTGCAGTGGGTAAACTGAGCAGGTATACTAGTAATCCTAGTGCTCATCATTGACAAGCAATTCAGAGGGTACTGAAGTATTTGAAGAGAAATATGGATTATAGTCTCTCATATACTGGTTATCCATCAGTATTAGAAGGATACACTGATGCAAGTTGGATCAGTAACACTGAAGACAATTCGTCTACCAGTGGCTGGGTATTCCTACTTGGTGGAGTTGCAATTTCTTGGGCATCCAAGAAGCAAACTTGCATCACCAGTTCAACAATGGAATCTGAATTTGTGGCCTTAGCAGCTGATGGTAAAGAAGCTGAATGGTTGAAAAACTTGCTTCTTGAGATTCCATTGTGGCCTAAACCTATAGCACCTATTTCTATCCGTTGTGATAGTGCTGCTACATTGGCAAAGGCTTATATCCAGATGTACAATGGGAAGTCTAGACACTTAGGTGTCAGGCATAGCATGATTCGTGAGCTTATCATGAATGGGGTGGTATCTATAGAGTTTGCAAGATCTCAACAGAACCTAGCCGATCACTTGGCGAAGGTTCTGGATAGAGACTTGGTTATAAAGTCTGCTAAAGGGATGGGTTTGAAGTCCAACTTAGTCACTGAATGCTAAGACACCCAACTCCCTCCTGAGGAAACTTGGGAGTTGAGTTCAATGTGGAAAGCTGAACATTTAGTGGACTGGAGCACATGTTTTATTATCATCCCAAGGTTGTGCTCAGAACCTGCTGAAAAGGAGGATGAAGTCTTTACTTCTCAATGGTTATTTTCTTTGAAAAAGTGCTAAGCAGGAGCATGAATAAAGAGGAACCACCTATGTGAATGTTGAAGTTTTGCCACTTCAGGGAGCTTGGGACTTTTGGCTCTTACAACATTTATGAATTGGATATGGACACAAGTCTTGATTAGGAAATCATATGCGTAATGTTTGGTGTTATGTATCAGTCTTTATATTAGAGTCTAAGGTGGTTAAGTGAATGTTGAAGTTTTGCCACTTCAGGGATTCAGGAGTATTTAAGTGTTTGAAAACTTGTGTGTATTTTATCTTCATGTATTCAAATGGGTTGAAGGGTTCAATTCTGAGAACACCCTGATTCTCGAATATTTGAACGTGTAATGTACTAATATGAGAATTCAATCTTCAAGATATTTTAATTTATGCACATGTTTGTTTAATGTTTATTTTTCATGCAAAGGAATTGAACTAAATTTGGGAAGGATTGTTGGAAAATTTAGTGCACTTGAGGGATCAATTTACACTTGGTAATGGGCTTGGAGGTACGGAGTGTACACCCATCAGGTCCCTGATTACCCTGACTCAAATAGTGGTTTGTGTTACTTCTGCTAGTATTAATATTACTACTGCTAATGCAGAGTTACTATTACTAGTGTTAAGACTAGGGGTGTCATTCGGGCCGACCCGACCCGAACCCGAGCCGACCCGAACCCGACCCGAGTCAATTCGGGTCAACCCGAATTGACCCGAATTTATATTCGGGTCAATCGGGTCAACCCGAATTGACCCGAGTTCTAAACAAGGTCGGGTTCGGGTATGTTTTTAGGAGCCTTGACCCGACCCGAACCCGATTGACCCGAAAAAACTGACAATTTACAAGGCAAAAACTCGGTTGACCCCAAACCCGAGCTGACCCGACCCGAATTGACCCGACCCGAGTTGACCCGAGACCCGAATTGACCCGACCCTAATTGACCCGAGTTCAAACAGGGTCGGGTTCGGGTATTTTTTTAGGGGCCTTGACCCGAGTTGACCCGACCCGAGTTGACCCGAACCCGACCGGGTCAACCCGAATCACACCCCTAGTTAAGACTACCAGTTTCTACTGCTAGTGTTAAGACTACCAGTGCAAAGTTAGTACTGCTAGGCTAAGTTAGTACTGCAGGACATAAGTTAGTACTGCTAGCATAAGTTATACTGCTCGTTTAAACCACTGATCTCTGCTATTATGGAAACTATTATGGTATGATTAATGAGCCGTTAATCATTCATAATTCCATGGGCTAGGGTTTGAGTAATCTCTATAAATAGAGATCATAATATAACTGCATGATGGAGATAACATAAAAAAAACCCTAAACACTTGAATACGATTTGGTTCTTGATTTGTGCCTAAAACAAGAACATCACTTGGTATTATCCCATAGAGATATTCGTGTAACCCAGGCATAGGGTCGAATAGTTTCTATTGGAAAGTGATAACACGATTTCAAGTGAATATCCGGTACTCATTGATTATCTTTACCCTGTTCTGGGAACACACACAGCAGATTATAAACCAACAATCTTCTCGTAGGTTTTATTATTTTTTTATTACGTTTTCGTCTGTTTTGGCACGTTTTCATCCAGTTTTTTACGTTTTCGCCTGTTTTGGCACGTTTTCATCCAGTTTTTTACGTTTTCGTCTGTTTTGGCACGTTTTCGTCGTTTTCTTACGTTTTCGTCGTTTTCTTACGTTTTCGTCTGTTTTTTTTCGTTTTCGTCTGTTTTTCTAGTTTTCGTCTGTTTCTTTACGTTTTCGTCTGTTTTGGCACGTTTTCATCCAGTTTTTTACGTTTTCGCCTGTTTTGGCACGTTTTCATCATTTTCTACGTTTTCGTCTGTTTTGGCACGTTTTCGTCCGTTTTTTTATTTTATTTTATTTTTTATTATTATTTTTTTTGGTAAAACCAAATAATACATTAAGTTTGCCATTTTTTTTGCTTTTGTTTTCCACCTTTTTCCGTTTAGTTAATCATGACTAAGTTGTGAATCGGTCATTGTGGTATAAACGTCATATAAACGTCACCTGTTATCCTTTTTACTACGGCGTTAGTAAATAACTTCAATTCCGTTTTCGTCCGTTTTTCTACGTTTTCGTCTGTTTCTTTACGTTTTCGTCTGTTTTGGCACGTTTTCATCCAGTTTTTTTACGTTTTCGCCTGTTTTGGCACGTTTTCATCCAGTTTTTTACGTTTTCGTCTGTTTTGGCACGTTTTCGTCGTTTTCTTACGTTTTCGTCGTTTTCTTACGTTTTCGTCTGTTTTTTTTACGTTTTCGTCCGTTTTTCTACGATTTCGTCTGTTTCTTTACGTTTTCGTCTGTTTTGGCACGTTTTCATCCAGTTTTTACGTTTTCGTCTGTTTTGGCACGTTTTCGTCATTTTCTCACGTTTTCGTCTGTTTTCTTACGTTTTCGTCCGTTTTTTTACGTTTTCGTCTGTTTCTTTACGTTTTCGTCTGTTTTGGCACGTTTTCATCCAGTTTTTTACGTTTTCGTCTGTTTTGGCACGTTTTCATCCAGTTTTTTACGTTTTCGCCTGTTTTGGCACGTTTTCGTCATTTCTTACGTTTCGTCTATTTTTTTACGTTTTCGTCGTTTTCTACGTTTTCGTCTGTTTCTTTACGTTTTTCGTCTGTTTTGCACGTTTTCATCCAGTTTTTTACGTTTTCGTCTGTTTTGGCACGTTTTCGTCTGTTTTGGCACGTTTTCGTCATTTTCTTACGTTTTCGTCTGTTTTCTTACGTTTTCGTCCGTTTTTTTACGTTTTCGTCTGTTTCTTTACGTTTTCATCTGTTTTGGCACGTTTTCATCTAGTTTTTACGTTTTCGTCTGTTTTGGCACGTTTTCATCCAGTTTTTATACGTTTACGTCTGTTTTGGCACGTTTTCGTAATTTTCTTACGTTTTCGTCTGTTTTGGCACGTTTTCGTCATTTTCTTACGTTTTCGTCTGTTTTCTTAACGTTTTCGTCTGTTTTTTTACGTTTCGTCTGTTTCTTTACGTTTTCGTCTGTTTTGGCACGTTTTCATCCAGTTTTTTTACGTTTCGTCTGTTTTGGCACGTTTTCGTCATTTTCTTACGTTTTCGTCTGTTTGGCACGTTTTCGTCTAGTTTTTTACGTTTTTGTCTGTTTTCTTACGTTTTCGTCCATTTTTTTATGTTTTCGTTGTTTCTTTACGTTTTCGTCTGTATTGGCACGTTTTCATCCAGTTTTTTACGTTTTCGCCTTTTTTGGCACGTTTTCGTCATTTTCTTACGTTTTCGTCTGTTTTTTTACGTTTTCGTCGGTTTTCTACGTTTTCGTAAGAAAATGACGAAAACGTAAAAAAATGACGAAAACGTGCCAAAACAGGTGAAAACGTAAGAAAATGACGAAAACGTGCCAAAACAGACTAAAACGTAAGAAAACGACGAAAACGTGCCAAAACAGACGAAAACGTAAAAAACTGGATGAAAACGTGCCAAAACAGACGAAAACGTAAAGAAACAGACGAAATCGTAGAAAAACGGACGAAAACGTAAAAAAACAGACGAAAACGTAAGAAAATGACGAAAACGTGCCAAAACAGACGAAAACGTAAGAAAACGACGAAAACGTGCCAAAACAGACGAAAACGTGAAAAAACTGGATGAAAACGTGCCAAAACAGACGAAAACGTAAAGAAACAGACGAAATCGTAAAAAAGGACGAAAACGTAAAAAAACAGACGAAAACGTAAGAAAACGACGAAAACGTAAGAAAACACGAAAACGTGCCAAAACAGACGAAAACGTAAAAAACTGGATGAAAACGTGCCAAAACAGGCGAAAACGTAAAGAAACAGACGAAAACGTAGAAAACCGGACGAAAACGTAAAAAAACAGACGAAAACGTAAGAAAATGACGAAAACGTGCCAAAACAGGCGAAAACGTAAGAAAATGACGAAAACGTGCCAAAACAGAAGAAAACGTAAGAAAACGACGAAAACGTGCCAAAACAGACCAAAACGTAAAAAACTGGATGAAAACGTGCCAAAACAGACGAAAACGTAAAGAAACAGACAAAATCGTAGAAAAACGGACGAAAACGTAAAAAAACAGACGAAAACTAGAACGAGAAAACGTAAGAAACGACGAAAACGTGCCAAAACAGACGAAAACGTAAAAAACTGGATGAAAACGTGCCAAAACAGGCGAAAACGTAAAAAACTGGATGAAAACGTGCCAAAACAGACGAAAACGTAAAGAAACAGACGAAATCGTAGAAAAACGGACGAAAACGTAAAAAACAGACGAAAACGTAAAAAAACAGACGAAAACGTAAAAAAACTGGATGAAAACGTGCCAAACAGGCGAAAACGTAAAAAACTGGAAATGAAAACGTGCCAAAACAGACGAAAACGTAAAGAAACAGACGAAAACGTAGAAAAACGGACGAAAACGGAATTGTAAGTTATTTACTAACGGCCGTTAGTATAAAGGACTAACGGTGTGACGTTTATACCCACAATGACCCGATTTCACAACTTTAGTCATGCATTTATTAACGGAAAAGGTGGGACCATACAATAGCAAAAAATGGCAACTTTAATGTATTATTTTGGTATTTGCCCTATTATTTTTTGTTTGCTTTTTTGTTTTTGTTTTTTTTCTAACTGTGGAAACCGTAGAGGGGGGTGAATACGTTTCCATTTAAAAACTTAAAACTTTTCGTATCAAACATCCGATCAAGTGTGACGTAATATGAAAAGTGTCAACAATGATCATATATCATCTAGGGATGAATAAACTAAACTACAACACAAGCACAATTAACCATGACACATACATAACATAAGCAACTAGCCACACAAGCATAAAGACAATGCAAATATAAACATAAAGCGATAAAGAATAAAATGAAAGTAAAAAGATAAGTTAGAAGGCGCAAACCGGACACGGTGATTTATAGCGGTTCGGTCACAAAACTCCTCTTCGCCCTACTCCACTCCCCGAGTACCCAACTCGAGAGTTACTTCACTAATCAACAAATCCCTTCAGGCGGAGAAAACCGCACACGTTGCTTAACTTGTTTTCCGACACTAAGCTAGATGTCGAGTGCTAATCTTAGCTAGCACCAATCTACCACGATCTACCCGATCTACACCATACACATTGCTTATCCTATTTCCGACACTAAGCTAGATGTCGAGTGCTAATCTTAGCTAGCACCAATCTAGCACGATCTACCCGATCTACCCTTGATCCACATGATCAATTACACAAGCCCAATGGCTTCAAGAGATCTTCACTATCTCTATAAGATCACACATGATCTTCACTCTCACTCACACACAAGAAAGATAAGCTTGATGTATCCAATGATACAACAAGATTGTAACAAATGTTACAAGGTCTAACAACTCCAACTCTCGTATCTTCTTGGATACCTTGAGTTCTTCTCTTGCTAATCAAGAGGGATGACAACACTTTGTATCTACTTGGATACTTTGTGTTCTTCTCTTGCTAATCAAGACGGATGACAACACTTTGTATCTACTTGGATACTTTGTGTTCTTCTATTGCTAATCAAGAGGGATGACAACACTTTGTATCTAGGATACTTTGTGTTCTTCTCTTGCTAATCAAGAGGGATGGCAACAATTTGTATCTAGGATACTTTGTTCTTCTCTTGCTAATCAAGAGGGATGAAGAGGATCACTTGAGTGGATGATTGGATCACTCTTAAACAACCTAAGACTCTCCAAATGATCAAAGAAAGTGTTCTAAGTGAAGATGGATTAGACCAGAGAAAAGTGACTGGAAAAATCAAGTTGGAAGTGTGGAATGGTCCACTATTTATAGGCAAGGGAAAATTTGACCGTTACAGACCCACGGCTCCACTAAATACCCGACGGCTCCACTAAAACTCTTTAATGGTGCCGTAGACACTCCTTCGTTTATCTTTAGTGGGGAATGTTTATTTGGGGATGTTAGGAGCTATTTTAGGGGAAAATTTGACTGTTAGAATTTTTGATATTATTTTTCAAAATAAAATTTTTCTTTTTATTTCAAAAATAATTTGTGAAATATATTTTTGAAAAAAATGTTTGTCACATTAAAATGTGAAGTTTAGGAAAAATAAAATCCTTTGATCATTTGTCAAGTAGTAGATTTGTTTGTCCATACCTTGAGTGATTTATGTCGGGATGGAAATCTACGACTTCGTTGAAGCATACTTGAGAAGTCGGGAGGTGTTGATGTAAGTATGCATTGATGTTTTATGTTTACAAGTAACTTGCACATTTTACGTTATGTATTACAAGTTACATGTTTGTCATTATTAATACCGAAGAAATCGTTTAGTTTAAATATCGTAATATTTGCACTAACAATCTCCCCCTTTTTGATGATGACAAATATGTAAACCGTAACACATAGTAAAATGTAAAAGTTACCTGTTTACACTCCCCTTCTCCCCCTTTTGTCGAATCAAAAAGGTAGTTTCCTCGAGCGCTCCCTTGAATTCATTCCCTACTCCCCCTTATTGAACTACATTCCTTTCTTCCCAAAAAGGCGAGTTTGCATCATCCCAGTGAAGCCTTCTATCAACACTTGTGAAGATGACTCCATGCTATGTATTCAAATACTCCCGAGCTCCCCCTAGCTCAATGCTCCCCTATGGTGACATAATCCCCTTGTTTATTTACCTTAGTATCTAGCGGATCCATGGATCAAATTCATACAAAGGCTTTTCCTACATCAAGGGTTAGCTTCGTGCAACATAATATATAACATGATAGGAGCAACATTATAGGGATAGAATACGCATAGCAATACATGCATGGGTTAAACTTTGTTAACACGTAAGTGTCACAACCCGGCCGAAAACCTAAGGTGTAATTGTTCACTCAATCACACTAATCAAGAACGAGATTCGTTCGTTGACTGACACACTAAATGACTTCTTCCAAGTTGTCATTGGGAAGGAAAGTTCTAATAAACCTTTTGAACAACATAGTCATCTACCTAAGATGATTGGTGTTAAGGATGGTTTGTTGATGATTACTATTATGACAAGTCATGCCATAAAGTAGACTCGATAGAGGTTATACCTAAATGATTCCATATTGGGAGAGTGTTAGTTGTGGTGACAACAAGGACAACTTGGGTTATATGGTTGTAGGGGATAAATAATGGGATGACCCATTTGTGGTTGTGGTGATGGTGATAGTGGTAAGGATGATGTGTTAGTGTCAAGTTCAAAAGGTGATGTAGGTGACATGGTTAGTGTGAGATCTAAAAATTGTGGTGATGGTGATGGTGATAAGGATGATGTGTTGGTGCCAAGTCCAAAGAGGTTTGATGGTGATAGGGTTAGTGTGATAGCTAAAGGTTGTGGTGGACTTGGTGAAGGTAAGGGTGTAGGAATCCTAAAGGTGTAGGATGATGATGATGTGGTTGGAGATGTTGGTTTTGCCCTTTGAGGAAAGGTGGGAAAGGATGAATTAGGTTAATATATCGTTTGCACTGGCAATGAGATGCATGATATATTTCAAAAGGAAAAAGAAAAGGTGTATGTGATCCTAACAGGATTGTTGGTGGATATCTCTAACGGGGTTAAGGTAACGAAGTTCTAGGTTTCTAGGTTGGATGATCCTAGTTGTGTGTTAGAGATAATTTGGTGCATGAAGGGTTTCATGTGTTTGTGAGGGTTGAAGGTTGTTGAACTAACTATCACTTATCCAGAGTGAGGAGTAGTTGTAAGGTTTGAGTGTGATGAGTTGAGGGTTATAAGGTTTGAGTGTGAAGATCTATGGGTTGAAGGTTCTTAGACTAACTATCACTGTCAAGAGTGATGTGTAGCTAAAGGTTTGAGTGGGATTGATATAAAGGTTGAAGGTTGTAAGGTGTAAGTGTGATGATCGATGAGTTGAAGGTTGTAAGGTTTGAGTGTGATGATCTATGGGTTAAGGTTCTCAGACTAACTATCACTGTCAAGAGTGAAGTGTAGCTATAGGGGTTGAGTGTGATGATGAAAGATGTTAATGTGAGGTTTGAAGATGAGATGCAAGATAAGCTTGCAGTAGTGAGGCCTTATATAGGCAAGGGTTGTGGGATTCAAACTGAAGTTGGTGATGGTGTCCTATGGTGTAGTGACGAAATCTTAAGGTGTGTATGAGTTTGCAAAATTTTGCAGGTTTAAGGTTAGGGATGCAGGGATCAGGAGGGAACAGTGAAAATTCGTCAAACATGGCACGGTACCAGTAAATACCACACGATACCGTTAAATTTAATGGTACCGTGACCTGAAAGTCACGAATTTTCCTGTGTGGCCTAGTTCTGGGCAGCTAAAGGGAAGTTTCCTAGGGAATAAGAACCACATTTGTGTGTTCTTGAGAGTGTTTGGTGAAAGATTATATGAGTGTGTTTTCGCTCCCCCTTAATATATGACCATTCGGACAAGATGTAAAAGATAAAGAGGAAAACAAACGTTGACGAAAGCGATAAGCTTAGTAACGTCATGACAAGTGGTGGATAACATACAATAAACTTCACCTTTGAAGTCACGTAGCTCTTCTCAATCATTGTGAATATTCATAGAATATTTATATGATGAGGCATGTGATTACTTGGAGATATCCTAAGGGTTAAGAAGATAAAATCTTCAGAGTTGTGAGGTTGGTGACAATGTTCTAGTGGGGTTATCTCAGCTTATCCTAGCGGTTCTTCGCTTGAGGTGTGTGGAAGGTGAGTGGGGTGCGGAATCATTTGTAGTGTTTAGTACCATGTGGAAATGTAAGGGAAAAGTCTAAGGAATCAGATGATAGATACAATCTATTCTGATAGGAGACAGTTTTGGGTTCAAGACTACGTGGAGTGGGTTTTGATGGTGTTGGTGAGAATTGAAAGCAAGATTTTTGACAAAGAGATTTCACATATGTTGTGATTTTTCTGGACTTTAGATTAAAAGAATTTATACCAAATAAATTCTTTTATGAATGAATCCAATAGGATTCGATGAACGTTGATCGAGAATGAGAAATGACATTTAATTGCATTTTGCAAATTAAATACACTTTAAATATTTCGGATGAAATATTTAAGTTGTCATTAGAATTCAAGAGGATTTTACGAACAAATCTCAATGATTTAGTGAGACTTTTCGACACGAGGAGAGAATTTATACCTAATAAATTCTTTGAACGGTGTTGGACGAGACACACGAGATGACTACAATATTTCCAGTGAAATATTCAAGTAGTCACAAGATTTATGGAATAGGTTCCATCATTCCTAGACCTAGAAGGAGATGGTTAAGGGATTCTCGGTTGAGAGGTTTGGTTGATTTACGGATTTCGATGTGCTTCGCACACGAGAGTTTCATGGGGTTTTGAAAGATGTAGAGCTAGGCTTATGGTGCTGATTTGCAGCAGGGTTGCGATCTTAAGACATGTATAATTACACGAGGATGAAATGAACTACTAATTACTTATATAGTAACTTGTGAGTCCTTTGTCATCCGAGGGTTGATGCTAGCTTTTAGCTTTTGGATGAGCGTTTTAACATATGTTGTTAAAAGGCTTGAGTATGATGTTTCGGATATGACATTTAACAATTGCGATCGCAAGTTAAACTTACTTGAATATTCCGGATGAAATATTTAAGTTGTCAACCCTACTCCGAGTTCTACTAGGTTTGTTCCTAACTTTCCCATGACAAAAGGGTGTATTACTTGGAAGCAGGCGAAGTGATGACTGGGGAATAGGGTAACTTCGCGACTACTTTGACTTATGGGTTTTGACACTAGTGTATGGCTCTATGACTTCTAAGGGTTCATAGTGATGGGCATACCTAATTCCTAATGTGTCAAAATGACATAGTGTGGGTGCAAGCTTTACAAGCAAATCATATAAAATGCACATAAGGAATAAATGCAAACATCATGCAAAACATGATAATCATTTAGCATTTAAGATCACATAGACATTTAATCATATCTTACGAGAACATGTTATCATTTTGAAACACATATGTGGGATGCAAGCAATCTAGGTTTGCTAAGGAAGATCCTAGTTACTACTTGTTCAAAATGAGATCCTAACGGGAGATAGAGTTCATCAATGTAAACTATCTCTAGTCAAATGTAGGAATGAAAAATTTTCAAGTTAGAGAATGAGTATGAGACTATCACTAGTGGTGCTCAATTAAGGCTAAACACGACCGTTTTTATGGGTTATACACGAACCCAACTTCTCTCATGGAAGCAATCCAACCGTTAGGTCAAATTGAATTTCTAGTGCGATAGGTTCTCCAGTAGTCATTCTCATGTTAGAAGAATTTAAATTCCTATATTTACCTATCAAGTATAGCAAAGATGATGTTATCTTGTTTTGCTTATACATGGCCTAATATGACTCAATTAACCATACTTTGAAAGTCGGTTAAGAAAATGACATGTCTTACACAACTCCTAACAAAGGCAAGCGAGATGTTTTAGTTTCGTGTTTGAGATTTAAAGGTTATTTGATGGAGATGGTGTATTTTATGATCTCTTGGACAACATCTTTGTTTGTTGAGTTGTTACATGTCATTTTAACATGATTTGGTTTCCTAGAACCAAGAGACACTCTAATGTGATACAATGTAGAACCTACTACATCGTGTGTGTTTCAAGAATGCTCCTTTGCATATCTTGAGTGAGAATCTAGTAAAGGTTACTTACCTTAATAGATCTTGTGAGCATTTTATTTGAAATGAGACATACTGTTTATTTCAACAAGTATGCTTTTCTAAGAGGAAACTTATCACTTTACGAATGCTTTGTGAGACAAGTATAAGTGTATGACCAATTTTACTTGTTTATGCAATGACACATGTCGTATTAGGTTATTATTCAACTCTAATATCCAATATTTGTTAACATGATGCAATGTATTCTCTTGTAACATAACCATTCATGTTACAAATAAAATGAGATGCATAGGATATAAGTTATCCATTGTCAATCTTTTGATAAGAGAAATACATGTGATATTCTCAAGATTGATGACTTACATAATAGTTAATAACATATTATGTGTGACACTTTTACTAGACATGTGACTTTGAGTGTTGAGTTGTTCATGAGCAAAATTTACATATGTTGTTTGTTTGCTCGTGTTTGGTTTTTCGGAAATGACACATTTACTAATTGCATTGCAAAGTAAATTACTTGAATATTTTGGATGAAACATCCAAATTGTCAATCCTACTTAGTTGTGTATTTTATGAATCTTTTAAACATGTTGATTTAAAAGTTTGGAACACAACCATCAGACAAGAAGACTTAACATGGCATCTTCAACACAGGTGTGAGTTATGATCCGATGCATATTATTTTTGTCTTGAGAGGACGTCATTATTTTCATAACAATCAAATGTGATTGAGTATGTAGATTCAAGATAATATGTTTCATCATATTTTGATGTTATCTTGAAGCTAGACAAATAATGACTCCAATTTCATGTCCACACTCGAAAACTTGTCAATTAGATTCGATGATGATATCAATCATAATTTGAATAATGAATTGATATATACTCGAAATTTTTCTTGACCCTCACGATCACTCCTTTTAAAAATAAAATATAAATTTAAGGAGTGTGTCCCATTTATTCTAACACTAGTTGTATGTGTGAGGTTGATGACATATTAAGTTACTACTTCGATATTGTCATTAATTTTTATTTGAGAAAAACTATTTATATTATTAAGTATAATACTTTTAGTTTTTCGACACCTCATTAGTATAAAAATAATTATTTTAACTATTTTTATACAACATACGTAAAATACTAAATGTTTAAAAATATTTTGTATGTGTGTTAGATCAATGCACGTTTAATACATTTTCTTTTACTTAAATACTAATGTATTAAAATGACATTTTATCTTGTTTAGACAACCCATGGTCAAACAAGACAAGATGATGTAATGTTTCAAAGATCATGTTACGGATTTTATGAAAGTGTTAAGTATTTTGGGGTGATATACTTTTTACACTTAAACCTTTGGAAAAATAATTGTGTATGACTGATCCGTTGGAATCAACTTATATTTTCTCAAAGTGAAAAGGAAACACAAGTGAAGTGTAACCTAGGTTCGTTATCCCTGACGAAGGTTGAATGGAACTCGCGATCTCGATTCGCTGAAAACGTGTTAGAATGGTAACGATAAAAGGTTTTTTGGGTTTCTAATCTAAAATGTGAATAATAATTAAAAAAAATGATTACTAAGGTAAGAAAAAAGATTACCTAAGGCCTATGTATTTAAAAACGTCAAATAAAACTGAAAACTACACGTACCGGGAGAATCCCGAGCACAAACGTAAATTTATTGAAATATTAAGTCTACGGGTGTCAAACTATTTTTTATATGTTCTATTTAACAAAAGAAAATTTTAGAAAAAATATTTATATTTTTTAGATAATTATTTTATTTATTATGATTTAAAAACTATTTTAAACTAATTAATTCATTAAAAATACTAAAACTTTTAAGAAAAATCTGAAACTTTTTTCTAAAATACTTTATAATAATACAGAGCTAAGAAAAATAAAATAGAGGTGTCAGCTTATTTTAATAAGCTGCAAATAAGCTAAAAGGAACTTATAAGTTTAAACTGAAACAAGGGTTAAAAGAATTGAATAAGTAAACTAAATTAGAAAAGTCCCAAGGGCATAATGGTAGGGAGTGTTGTGCGTGTACAAGAGGTCTGGGGTTCGAACCTCACCCAGACCTTTTTTCTAAAACTTATTTTTTTGGAAATTTTCTTTTTGCTAACTATATTTAAGCTATAAATAAGCAACTTTTACAAAGGAAGTAATTTTAGAACTTCAGAAATAAGCCAGATTAAGCTGTCTTATCTCAACAGTTTTATATATAAGGTTTTTAGAACTAAGATTTTAGAAAATAAGCTATAAGCTAGAAAAGAAGCTAAAAGCTATTGGAAAAAGCTAAAAAGGACTTATAAGACTATAAATAAGCTAAAGGAACTAAGAAAAGCTAAGCTTATAAGCTGGAAAGCTCAAAATAAGCCAAATGACTGCTGATTTTTCTGTGGTGCAGGGCAAAAACGCAGCTTTTCAAGGCACTGAAAAGCTGGTGTAAAAAATTCTAAAAAATAAACTAAAAATATGGCGAAGTACAAAAGCTAGGAAACTATATGCGTGCCAAATTTTAGCTTCTAAATCCTTAAGATGAAGAAATGAAAAATAAACGAAAATCGGTCCAGAATGCAAAAATACGCAAATGTGCAGAATTTTGCAAGTTTTGAACCAAAACTAGCCTAGGCCTAAGGGAACTTAACCGACTCTTTTGTGTTCACTAAATGGACTTAAGGGAATATAGAAATGCTAGAGATAAGGTCCAAATGAGCTTGTGGCTTATTATGGCTTATTTGGACAGTTGGATTCCTAGAATTACCACATACCATGAAAAGCTATAAGACTTGCCTAATTGGCTTAAAAGGACTTACAAACAACTTATATAGAACATATTAAGCTGGTTTTAAGTTGGGCAAATGGTCAATGTACAGTAATTAACTCATTTGACCCGTTTGACCCACTGCAAGGCTTTAAACCAAACACCCCTTATGTGGGACTGTTTTGGTTTTAAAACTGAAACAAGCTGATTTAAGCTAAGATTTTGAATGAAATAAGTTTAACTAACTTAATTATCTATTAATGAGTGATTATAAACTGGAAATAAGCACTTAATAAGCAGTTTCTATATTTAAGCTATTTTTTGGCTTTTTATAAGGTTTTTTTAAGAAAATTAAGCAGAGGCTATTTAAGACTTAAGAAACTGATGAAATATAATCACAAACTACTAACAAGCAAAAAATTACTAAAATAAGCTATAATTAAGCTATAGAACAGTAATATAGAAAATGATGCAAAATTGTGAAAATTCTTACAACTGAGAGGATTTGAAACAATGGAACTTATGATCACCCAACAAGCCTAGCTTGTCATTTTAACCCAGAAACTAAATTCAGCTTTTCCATAATAGCTTATTCCACCAGAACTGCTTATTTTGAGCTTATTTGACTTTTGTTGACTTTTTTCCAAATTTGAAATTAAGATCAGAAATTGTGTCTAGAATACTTGAATAAGCTCAAATAAACTCTATTGAGCTTATTTGAACACTTTTAACAGATTATAACATGAAAAACTATGATGAACAATTTTGGCGGGAAAATTAGTTAACCTGGAAACTTGGAATTAATCTAATTAAACACTTGTATTACAACTAATTTTGCTTATACAACTCAGAAATTACAAAACCCAGCAAGGTTTTAACATAAAAACTATGAATACGACATGAAATTAAAATTACACTACTCCTAATTTAAATTAAAATCTACTGCCTGATTCTCTGTGTGTGAGTGTGTGTTATATACTCAAAATATCTTCTTCTCTTCACTTTGAAACAATCCCAGCCCTCCATGTGATCCAATTCATCCCAATTGTACATTTGGCTGTTGATATAATTCCAGCTGGGGGATAGATATGATAAGGTTAGGCCAAAAGGGTGTTGTGGTGTTTAAATTTTCTGTAAAGGAGAAGCAAGTGGAAGTATAACAGGTGGAGGATAAGGAAGGAGATAAACAGTGGGTAGAATGGCGGTTTTTTGAAAGGTTTGACTTTTTAGTCACTGTAGCAGTTTGACTTTTGCTATTAAAATCCTGCCTTTGACTTTCTGTGGTCAAACTGGGTAAATTTGGATTTTTGGGAATGAGATATGGGTTAAGGGAAATGGGAAAATGGAATTTTGAAATAGTTTATCTTCAGGGACTTGTTTTGCCATTTTTTAAAACTTCAGGGACTAGTTTTGCCAATTGCTGAAAGTTGAGGGACCAAAGTTGTAAATTCTAAAAAGTTACTTCCAAGGGCCTTTCTTGTCAATTTAACAATCTTGAAAGTTGATTTTGACAATCTGAGCATATTGGTGGTCCAAGTCTGAAAATTCCATTCTCGGTCTTGATTTCTGATCACTTTCAAATCTCGTGTTTGGTTTTGCATATTTGTGATCGTTTTTCGTCTGATTTTCTCAATATCCATACCTGTACATTAAAAACACAAAAACACAACATATTTGGCATATTTTGTTAGTTTTTTGCTGTTTTTGCAGTTTAAATGGGAATAAAATGATGAGTATTTAGACACTCATCAATGACAATATCTTTCGACATACATGATCTACCACTTGGTTTCTATTCCTAAGAAGGTTACTAAACCATTTTAAAAGCTTGCAATAAACGCAAGACAAATGGTTGATGCCTATATGCAATGTAAAATCAATTACGCAACTTAGTGCAAGAAGTCAGAAAAGCAAATGTTCGACACATAGCAACAAGGCATGAAAGATACTTATGCTTAAAGATAAAATTAGCTCAACTAAAGATAACACTAAGCATACAAAAGTATTAACTAACAATACTAAGACACAAACAAAAGCAAATAGTCATTTAGCATAACACACAAAGATACTTATCGTCATTTTGTGTATTAAGCATAACAATGTACACTTAGCTTGACTTTATTTGAAAATGAATTATTTTCCACCCCATTTAAAAATTTTATCAAGTTCAACACCTTGAAATCATGAATGCATCAACATGTGATGTTCACTTTACGATTTGACAAAAAATTTGTGCAATCGACATGACCGGAAAAGACCTTTTGTTACGAATTAAAGACATTCATAAATTTTACTTTACAATCACTTTCTAAAAATATTTTAAAGTGAAAGTAGACTCAATTACGTTTAAAATGATAGGTGGCACGACTCCTACGGACTTACGGTTGATTTTATACGAATTTTTGAAAATTACCGAATTCTGAAAAACAGACGGACGGCTCCATTAAATTTAGCGGTACCGTACGTATTTAATGGAGCCGTCTGTTGTATTTAATGGTGCCGTACGTGTTACTTCAGTTTTTGAACAGAACCAACTTTTATTAATTAAAAAAAAACTTCAAGCTAGTATGACAACATATACTTAACAACAAAACTTGTAAGTATTATGCAACTAAATACTTTTCATATTTTTGTCACCTTCATGGGTAATTTGATACATGGATCGTACTCAATTTTGAAAACCATTTGTTTTAAAAATTTCAGCGACGTGGCTCTGGTACCAATTGTGGAAACCGTAGAGGGGGGGGGGTGAATACGTTTCCATTTAAAAACTTAAAACTTTTTGTATCAAACACCCGATCAAGTGTGACGTAATATGAAAAGTGTCAACAATGATCATATATCATGTAGGCATGAATAAATTAAACTACAACACAAGCACAATCAATCACGACACATACATAACATAAGCAACTAGCCACACAAGCATAAACACAATGCAAATATAAACATAAAGCGATAAAGAATAAAATGAAAGTAAAAAGATAAGTTAGAAGGCGTAAACCAGACACAGTGATTTATAGTGGTTCGGTCACGAAGCTCCTCTTCACCCTACTCCACTCCCCGAGTACCCAACTCGAGAGTTACTTCACTAATCAACAAACTCCCTTCAGGCGGAGAAAACCGTACACGTCGCTTAACTTGTTTTCCGACACTAAGCTAGATGTCGAGTGCTAATCTTAGCTAGCACCAATCTACCACGATCTACCCGATCTACACCATACACATTGCTTATCCTATTTTCGACACTAAGCTAGATGTCGAGTGCTAATCTTAGCTAGCACCAATCTACCACGATCTACCCTATCTACCCTTGATCCACATGATCAATTACACAAGCCCAATGGCTTCAAGAGATCTTCACTATCTCTATAAGATCACAAATGATCTTCACTCTCACTCACACACAAGAAAGATAAGCTTGATGTATCCAATGATACAACAAGATTGTAACAAATGTTACAAGACCTAACAACTCCAACTCTTGTATCTTCTTGGATACCTTGAGTTCTTCTCTTGCTAATCAAGAGGGATGACAACACTTTGTATCTACTTGGATACTTTGTGTTCTTCTCTTGCTAATCAAGAGTGATGACAACACTTTGTATCTACTTGAATACTTTGTGTTCTTCTCTTGTGATGAACTCAAATAAGTACATTTTATTACTATCATTTATCCTATTAATTTGACTTGTTTTACTATATTATGTATGAGGATTGATACTTAATCGTTTACTTTTGTAATTCTCAGTTGAAAACAAGCATTTGGTGAAACTTGGCGATTTTGGACTAATTATGGAGCAAAACATGCATAATGTGAAGAGTCTACTGAAATGGACAAGATCAAGACTAATCTGCTCCAGATACGCCGCATCTCACTCATGACATGCGCCGCATCTCTATCAAGATATCACCAGATACGATCCAAGATACAAGAGGACATGCGCCGCATCTAATTATGGAGTTACGCCGCATCTTCTGGCGGTGTACGAATATTCCTGAATATTATAATCTTGGACCCCACGCGAAGTTAAGTCAATGCGCCGCATCTACTTAATAGATGCGCCGCATCTTCCCTCAGACAGAAACTATAAATACCCCGTAGACCAGACGAATTAAAGAGTTCGAAAAGTTTTGAACCGAAGACCGAACAGGAGAAACCTAGGACGAATTCAGTCAAGGCAGCAGCACAAGACACACCAAACGAAGATACAAGAGCTGTAAGAAGGTGCTGCATGTGTTTAATTCATTAAGTAGTTTTGTTTTATTGTGTTAGCAAACTTTAATTCATCAGGATTGATGGGCTTGTGCTAATGTTATCATTCACTTCAACTCCCCTTAAAATTGCTTTCCCATCGATTAAAGTTTATATGTTGATGTCTTTGGTTACTACTTATTAGTGCATTGACCACCTCTGTGTTTATTAGTGGCTTGTGTAATGTGGCAACGAAAAGGTTGCACTCCCACGGTTATTACTAAATTGATCACTTAGGAATAACTTTTAGACATAAGTCGTCATTAAGGGTTTACTCGCCGATAAGCTTAGGACCAACGAGAAAGGATCACCTACATACACTTCATATAAAGCTATCAATAAAACAAGTGACAAACTACTTAATCATAAGGACAGCCCTCTTATTGTCTCGAGTATTTATCTGTGTACGTGTGTGCTACTTGCTGATTCGTGCCTATTAGTTTATTTTATTATTTAATTGCAAACAAACCGTGCCAGTCTCTCAGGCTGAAACCCCCTTGCGTTAGGATATTAAAATACTGATTAGAATAACGAGATAATACGTTCCACTCTTAGTGATCGACACTCTACTTACCATTATATTCATACTGACCGGGTACACTACTCGTTAAGTGTGTGTGTTATTGATAAGTCGGCTAAATATAAATTTAAAACTTGAGTAGGCATTAAAACGTGCTAAAACTTCACTACAACAACCGCACGCACACGCATCAAGTTTTTGGCGCCGCTGCCGGGGAGTGAATTGTTATTATCTGTTAATTTGATTAGTATTTTAATTAGGTTTTTCTTTTTATTAGATTAATTGCATCATTGTATTATTTTGCATATTTGTTGTTTTGTGTGTTATTTGTTTGCTTTTATTTTTGTTTTTGTTTATTTTTGTTGTGTGTTTTATTTTTGTTTTTAATTTTCGTATTTTTCTGTTCTGCTATAGTTGTACTGTGCTAAATCAAACGATACGGCGCATCTGATCTCTCAGATACGGCGTATTGCGTTTAATTTTTATAAAATACAACGCGTTTAATTAATTCGATACGACGCATCTTACGGCGTATCTGTTTTTAAAAAGAAATTTTTTCTAAGCGATAAAGTAATACGACGCATCTGCTTTAGCAGATACGGCGTATCTGTTTTTGATAAAAAAAAAATTTTCTAAACGTTAACGCCATACGACGCATCTGCTTTCGCAGATACGGCGTATCTATTATTTTAATTAAAAACAGTTTGCGAATTATTAAACAGATACGACGTATCGATCTCTGTCGATACGGCGCATCTTACTGAATCAAAAATCTTGTATTTTTAAACGTAACGAAAATACGGCGCATTAACTTTCGTTAATACGACGCATTTATCTTTGATAAATATAGTTGATTTTTGATATTTACTTTGATCGGTCCGCTACTCTCGTGTGCAAGTTGTTTATTTTTCAGGATAAATGATGACTCAAGCATCACCAAGAAAGATTACATTCTGAACTAAACCGAGAGAAGATTGCTGGAGTGATCAAAACGTAACCTCTTCGATTATTCAACCAGCCCTAAGGGAAGTCCTCTCCACTATAATCTCAGTTTTATTATCCACACTATACATCTGATTCAAATCGTAATCTTAATTTTGCACGCTTAAAAACGATATTTGTTCCTAACCTCGGAATAAATCCTTATCCACTAAACAATAAGATTACAGTTATTAATAAAACGTTTATGCATATTGCTCTTATCTTGAATTTATTTATACGGTATGCCGTTTTACCCCAATTGGATGTATAGAGAATCGTGTTGCGGAGGCCAAGGTACGTTCTTTATTTAAATTTCGTTAACTAACATAGCGATACGGCGGATCTAAAAATCCAAAGCGTCGTATCTCTGGCCAACTGGAACTTATTGACTAGTCAACGAAATTAAATAGATACGGCGCATCCCAATTTTCCAATACGGCGCATCTCTTCGCCCTATAAATACGACGGGAATGCGCCGGATCTAAACTTCTTACCGCATAAACATACACAGTTAAGAACCTTCACACACTAAAAGTTATACTCTAATTCCGATCATTCTTCTTAAACCCACCTCTAATCCGATCTATACTTCATCACCTAATCATCAAATTAAGGTAATTATTCCATTTCGATTTAATCTTGGTTAATACGAAAATTAGGGTTTATATGGTTGAATCGATTCGTGCTTAAATGATATAGAGATATGATTAGGACTTACTCTAGATGATTTCCCCCGTATTTAATTTGCATAAATAATTGAACTTATAACCTAATTTGATTTAACCAAAAATTAAGGTTTTGGGTTCGGTTTTGAATATTTAGCGGGAAGGCGAATTAGTAGTGGTAGAAAGAGATACTAGAACTGATATAAAGTGTATAAGAAACTGTAATATAGAGTGGGAGTTTACGTCACGGATACGGATTCTTGAAAAACGTGCCTGACCCTTTATTTTATACTGATATGCTTTTAGATGCGGCGCATCTAGGTTGATTAATGCGGCGTAACGACCTATTTCAAAATTGATAAAATTCTAGATACGCCGTATTGATTAATCTAGATACGACGCATCTCAATACGCCGTATCTCTTTTATTGCCCCGCATCTCTTATACTTTATACAGATACGCCGCACTGATTAAATCAGATGCGCCGTATCTACCTGTTTTACAGACTGTTTACTGACTGTGAATATCTATTTCAGATGGCATTACCAGAGGTCACACTAAGGCATCAGTGGCTACAATTTGAGAACATGGGACTTACTCCTACCACTCTAGAGGATTACTTGCATAGGCTTGACTCGATTTACTTCAAGAAAATATTCAGAGTCCAGGTTTTGAATTTTGATGATGTGGGATTGATCGGTGGTGGACATGCAGCTGAGAGTTTACAGCATCGGATGGAGATGGTAGTTGTTGGAGATGATGCGGAGGTGGTGTTCAGGTCTAGTGCTTGGGAGAGACTGTTTAGGATTGACGAGCCTCTGATTAGGGAGCTCATGCTGAAGTTCTTTAGCACGATTCATTACAGGGAGACGGATTTGGAGATTGATACAGCTGACACTCTGGTGTTCAGGTTAGGAGGTGTGCTTAGGCAGATGTCGATGAGGCAGTTTATTTTGGCCATGGGGCTACACACTGAGGAGGAGCTTGGATCTGCTGGGTTTGCCAGGTACTGGGCTGAGAGTTTACGGGTTGTCCCTGACAGAGGGGTATTCAGTGATTACTGGGTTAGGATTTCTTCGATGGGTGACATCATTACTTCCACCCCATCCTACACATTGATCAGAGAGCCGATGAGGCGGCTGTGCCACCGTTTGATTGCACTTACCATTGCTGGGAGGGGTCAGTCACCTGAGAAGGTGACCACTCTGGACCTCTTCCTCTTGAGGAGCATGGATGAGGGGTTGTGTGTGAACATCCCCCACTTTTTGGCACACTACCTCCACCGATCAGCTGCTGGGAGAGATCGGAGGAGCCACATGACTGGCGGGCATTTTATTTTCTAGGTTGGCCCGCCATTTTGGAGTCATTGGAGCGGAGATTCCAGCGGGGCTGGAGGTTGTGGTGGCCCGTCTCCCGGTTATCGATAGGGACTATTTGGTTAGACTCGGGATCTGCCAGGTGGCTGTAGGAGGCCACTTTTGGGCAGCATTAGGGCCCGCCAGAGCCGCAGGGCCAGAGGCGAAGCAGGGAGGACCTCAGGGACCTCCGGCTGTTTGCTCCTGCCCATGACGAGGAGCCACAGGCACCAGTACCCCCACGCACCATGGGTCAGAGACTTGACGCAATCGAGGGAGAGTTGAGAGCCCTGAGGAGGGACTCAGAGTGGTTGGTTATGAGTGTGAGCAGACTATTGGAGCAGCAGGGTATTACCCACACCCGTTCAGATGGTACTCATGTTGCGGGAGTGACACGTGCATACGAGCGCAGAGTCCGGGCTAGGACTGATGAGGCCGGCACTTCCGGGACCCATCCAGACGACCTCGCTCACCCATGATCTTATCTCTTGATGTTATAGACATTGTTCCACACATTATTATTATTTTTTTGGATTGTACTAATCACTATTCTCGTGTATATATTTAATGTTTCAGTTATGCTTCTTGTTATATTTAATGAAGACTGGCATTAAGTTCAGCACGAGAGTACGAGAGGACGTGAGAGATTAAACCGTGGAACGAGTCATTTTACAACAGACTGTTAACAGTCTGTTTGGTAACTACATGCGCCGCATCTGTTTAACAGATGCGACGCATCCTATCCTTTATTTTGTTTTATTTTTGTTTCGACCCGCATGAAGATACGGCGCATCTCATTCCTGAGATGCGACGCATCTCCTGCAATGGTCATATCTTATTTTATTTTTCTGCAATTTTTATTTCGACTTTAAAACTATTTATCAGTTTATTTTAATGCGGCGCATCTGTAATACCCCAAAAAATCTGAAACGTGTAAAATGACCAAATTGCCCCTACAAGTTTAAAATTTTATTTAGAAGCTTATAAAGAACCGAATCAATCCTAAACTTCTGGAAATGAACAAGTATGATACCAAATAATTTTGGCAACTCCATTTAATATTTTTGCAAGCTAAAAAAATTACAAATATGCCCCTAGATTGCCGAATAGAATTTATTAATATTAGTATGATTTTAAATGGCAATTAAAAACATAATTAAAATACATTAAATGACAAATTAAAGCCAATAATTATCCCTAACTGAAATTTCGTGTATTATGACCCACCCTCCCCCTATGATCGGCACATTCCTTATTTGTTGCAACAAATCCTTTTTTTTCTACAAAAACCTAATACCGATTATAACAAAACCACCACAAAATCGTTTAACAAAATTCCGGCCATCAAGAACTCATCCAACAATTTTATAAGCTTCATCACATCCTAAAGAGGTCTGGAAAAATAGCCATACGAATTATAGAGGCCGGATTTGATAGGTGTCGAAATTTCTTGTTCTATTCCATCCGAAAGGTAATTAATTCCCAATAATTCATTCGATCACTTAAAAATTCGTTCCTTATTTTTCTTATGCTCTTCATATTGTGTATGATCTGGTAAAAATAGCTACAAGGTCATTGGATCGCTATTGAGGTCGTGGAGAATTGTTGGTGTCGAAACCCTAAAACCGAGTAGCACAAATTCACAATAATTCATCCGATCATTTTTAACCACTTCTGGTATTTTTCTAGCTTTCTTCTCATCATATAAGTCATGTATAAAATGTTGGAAACAAACCATGCAAGATCTATGAGTCGTTTTTGAATTAAAGTGTTATAAACCCTAAAAATGAACTAAATCCCTAAATAATTGCATACGAATTTTAATGGCTTGAAATCTATTTTATTTGGACTCTATGAAACCAATATGATCTGAGAAAAATGTTAAATCGAATTATGGAAGCTTAAAATATTTGTTTTGGAATTAATGGATTAATCGGATTTTTAGTTTATAAATCGTATAAATGGGCAAAAATGGGAATGAATGGTCTAGGGTTTATAATATGAGTTAGATCTGATCAAAATGATGTTTTGGTAATGATATAATGATTGGAAAATGATTTGGGTTCATTAAGGTTTGATTTTGATATATAAAGGTGTTACCGATTTGAAATTAATAAATTAAGGGGGGTGTTTTGTAACTTTTAAAAGTCGTGGACCATTTTTGTAATACTCTATAAATCAAGGGCAATATGAATAAAATATAACTTGAGGGTGCTATTTGTAAAATATGGAAGATTTGGAATTTAAAATGTAAATTGTTGATAATATATAATTCGAATTGAATAATTATAAAATGAGGGACTAAAAGTGTAAATTCTGTAAAATGGAAGGTTCTCGAAGTAAATAATAGTATAAAGAGTGTTTTGTGTAATTTTGGGTATTTATGGGTCTAATGGGTAATTATGGTTAATTATTTCATTCGATTTGTATTTTAATTAAGTACAAGGACTAAATATGTAAATTACCGAAACCTTGAGGGCTGTTTGTAACATATTTATATTGAAGGTTATTTTCTGTAATTTGAAGAAATAAAAGGGCTTGATGTGTAATGTAACTATGATGAAGATTAAATTGTAGATTAGCTAAGTATAAGGTTTGTTTTGTAAATATTATAACTAAAGGGTGTAAATTGTAAATATTGGAACATAAAGGATTAAATGTGTCTTTCTGAATAAATTAAGTGTTTAAATCAGTAACATGTGATATTTTTCATATTAGACCCTTAAACTTGGTGAATTTGCATTTGAAACCCTAAATTATGAGAACTTGTCATGAGTAACCCTGAACTTTCATAACTTGTTAAAATGTACCCCATGTTCAGAATATGTGTAATGAAGACTCAACCAAATCTGTAATATTAATGTCTGGTTAAATATGGAAATCTGTTAATTCTGGAAACATGCTAATTTTGGAAACTTACTAAATCTGGAAAGTTACTAAAAATATAAAGTTACTTAAAATGGAAAGGAAAACCAAAATAGTAACCTGACTTAGAATCTTTTGTAATTTCGTCTTCTATTCCTTTAGGTGTGAAGAAGGAGAGATCCTGATCTGTTCTGTGTTTCTATTTCTGTGATTCGTATTTGCATCCGTAATAAGGTACAAATATTCTGCCCTTCTTTAATAAGGTGCCTTCGTCTCATTTCTGATTTCTGATTCACTGCCATGTTCTTTGATTCTGTGAACCCTTCTGGTTTCTTTCATGATATTATGAACCTTTGACATGACCCTTATGTTATGAACCTTTCTGATATTAAACCTTTCTGATACATGACCTTTCTGCTATGAATCTTTCTGATATTAAACATTTCTGATATATGACCTTTCTGACATGGAACCTTTATGGTATGAACCTCTGATATGAACCTCTGATTATGAACTCTGATATTCTGAAATGGAAATTGACTTATGAAACTAAATTAAATACTGGATACATGATACTTGACCTTGACCCACAGTTTGATACTACGAGCCACTCACTAGGCATGAGGGTTTCATGTCCATGTCAGTCGATGCACCGATGGCATGACTCTAGGGCAGGAGAGTGATGACCTGTCCCGTCCTTTTTCTGTATTTTATTTGGTGTGTTGGGAGTTATGGCCACCAGGGGCGTATGGATGCATCCTAGATTTGTTTCTGTATTATGTTCATGTTATGATATGTTATGATATGCATGGTGACTGATGGTGTGTGCGATACACGTCTTTCACAACTCTGGGAGCTGATCACTCCATATTTCTGATTTCTGGGATTAGTGAGAGGAACATCTCTCTGCATGGCGGTATGATTATGATTTCATGTTCATGTTTCTGGGCTCGTAGAGGATTACTGTTTTCCATGCACTTTATAGACTTATGACCTTTACCTTTCATTACCGACACCCTGTGACATGATACTGGACTTATCTCTGTACCGGGCTTGGTATGTTTGGGCTTGATGGGATCTTTTGATTACTTCACCATTACTCATGATACTATCCATAATTTCTGATATCTCTGTATAACCTTCATATTTCTTCTCATCTATTATTACATCATGTACGATTCCTTCCATCTTCCCTATTTCATTATTATTGTTATTATCGTTATATCTGTTCACTGGGCTTTTTAAGCTCAGCCGCACGTTTTCTTTCGTGTGCGGCAGGTTATAAGCAGGATGACGGGTTTGGGTATGAGTGAAGAGACTTTTGGACTTAGGAGACCTTGACAGTTATTCTGAAGTAGAAGTCATTAGAAGGATTGCATTTGCAGACTTAGTATTTAGTTTTGATTCATTCCTGACCTTGTAATGTTAGTATTTCATTTGTAACCTTTGTCAAGTTATTGTATTACTATTGAAGTATGCTTTGTTGGATCTGATATGAAGCCATTAACGTGACATCTTTACCCTTTCCGGGTTGGGGTGTTACAATTATGGTATCAGAGCGACAGGCTGCGACTCGTAATACATTTACCCTTGACCTGTGTAAGTTAGGACCACTAAGCTTTCCCTGTAGGCGCTCGTAAGACAACCTTTGAAAATTTGCTTTAGGACTTCCCTATAGGAGCTTAAGTTCTGACCGGTGAGGAATGGGTAGACTATAAGGCATCTGTTTAGGTATCATTGCTTCCGCATCACTCTGATTCGTACCTTACTCTTGGTTTAAGCCTCTTGAGATCCCCCTTGGAAATTTAAAGCCTATGCCTTGCACCACCTAAGTTTTGAAACCTAAATGAATCTTGAAAGCATTAAGAATTGCATAGTAATTTCCTGACACTATTTGATCCTTATCTTCAGATTTCGACTCTGACCTCTGATCTTTGTTAATCATTTCGATGCCTCTTGGGCATTTTGAGAATCTCCATGGCGAGTAGTTTGGCTTTCCCTCTTGATTATGACATTTGTTTTTGTTGACCTCTGAGACTGTAGAAGTACTAGGTGGATGAAGATAGATTATTTTGTTCACGACTTGAGATAAAGTATGATCATCATGAAGGCATAATTATGTGGTGCTGGTATTATTAACGTGATAATACTTACACCATATAACGTGCCCTCATTGTGGCCATAGGATATCTTGGGAAGTACCTAAGAAGTTTAGAACTTGATTCCCGATGGATTATCTGTGATTAGCGAGACCTTAGGTTCATTCTACCTATGCGTATACTCTACCTTCGTTCGTTAAATATCTGGGTGAATTTGGACTCTCGTGCTGCATTCTGTTGACCTCAGTTATGAATATTAAACTCCTTGAAGAGCTCTCTGTTGTAGATACAATTAATTCGATTTGAAATCTTGTTCGCATTCTGTATGAGTTTTCCGTTCTCTATTCTTTCTGCTTCCTGCAAATTTCGAGGACGAAATTTTTTTTAAGGGGGAAGAAGTTGTAATACCCCAAAAATCTGAAACGTGTAAAATGACCAAATTGCCCCTACAAGTTTAAAATTTTATTTAGAAGCTTATAAAGAACCGAATCAATCCTAAACTTCTGGAAATGAACAAGTATGATACCAAATAATTTTGGCAACTCCATTTAATATTTTTGCAAGCTAAAAAAATTACAAATATGCCCCTAGATTGCCGAATAGAATTTATTAATATTAGTATGATTTTAAATGGCAATTAAAAACATAATTAAAATACATTAAATGACAAATTAAAGCCAATAATTATCCCTAACTGAAATTTCATGTATTATGACCCACCCTCCCCCTATGATCGGCACATTCCTTATTTGTTGCAACAAATCCTTTTTTTTCTACAAAAACCTAATACCGATTATAACAAAACCACCACAAAATCGTTTAACAAAATTCCGGCCATCAAGAACTCATCCAACAATTTTATAAGCTTCATCACATCCTAAAGAGGTCTGGAAAAATAGCCATACGAATTATAGAGGCCGGATTTGATAGGTGTCGAAATTTCTTGTTCTATTCCATCCGAAAGGTAATTAATTCCCAATAATTCATTCGATCACTTAAAAATTCGTTCCTTATTTTTCTTATGCTCTTCATATTGTGTATGATCTGGTAAAAATAGCTACAAGGTCATTGGATCGCTATTGAGGTCGTGGAGAATTGTTGGTGTCGAAACCCTAAAACCGAGTAGCACAAATTCACAATAATTCATCCGATCATTTTTAACCACTTCTGGTATTTTTCTAGCTTTCTTCTCATCATATAAGTCATGTATAAAATGTTGGAAACAAACCATGCAAGATCTATGAGTCGTTTTTGAATTAAAGTGTTATAAACCCTAAAAATGAACTAAATCCCTAAATAATTGCATACGAATTTTAATGGCTTGAAATCTATTTTATTTGGACTCTATGAAACCAATATGATCTGAGAAAAATGTTAAATCGAATTATGGAAGCTTAAAATATTTGTTTTGGAATTAATGGATTAATCGGATTTTTAGTTTATAAATCGTATAAATGGGCAAAAATGGGAATGAATGGTCTAGGGTTTATAATATGAGTTAGATCTGATCAAAATGATGTTTTGGTAATGATATAATGATTGGAAAATGATTTGGGTTCATTAAGGTTTGATTTTGATATATAAAGGTGTTACCGATTTGAAATTAATAAATTAAGGGGGGTGTTTTGTAACTTTTAAAAGTCGTGGACCATTTTTGTAATACTCTATAAATCAAGGGCAATATGAATAAAATATAACTTGAGGGTGCTATTTGTAAAATATGGAAGATTTGGAATTTAAAATGTAAATTGTTGATAATATATAATTCGAATTGAATAATTATAAAATGAGGGACTAAAAGTGTAAATTCTGTAAAATGGAAGGTTCTCGAAGTAAATAATAGTATAAAGAGTGTTTTGTGTAATTTTGGGTATTTATGGGTCTAATGGGTAATTATGGTTAATTATTTCATTCGATTTGTATTTTAATTAAGTACAAGGACTAAATATGTAAATTACCGAAACCTTGAGGGCTGTTTGTAACATATTTATATTGAAGGTTATTTTCTGTAATTTGAAGAAATAAAAGGGCTTGATGTGTAATGTAACTATGATGAAGATTAAATTGTAGATTAGCTAAGTATAAGGTTTGTTTTGTAAATATTATAACTAAAGGGTGTAAATTGTAAATATTGGAACATAAAGGATTAAATGTGTCTTTCTGAATAAATTAAGTGTTTAAATCAGTAACATGTGATATTTTTCATATTAGACCCTTAAACTTGGTGAATTTGCATTTGAAACCCTAAATTATGAGAACTTGTCATGAGTAACCCTGAACTTTCATAACTTGTTAAAATGTACCCCATGTTCAGAATATGTGTAATGAAGACTCAACCAAATCTGTAATATTAATGTCTTTTGAATAAATTAAGTGTTTAAATCAGTAACATGTGATATTTTTCATATTAGACCCTTAAACTTGGTGAATTTGCATTTGAAACCCTAAATTATGAGAACTTGTCATGAGTAACCCTGAACTTTCATAACTTGTTAAAATGTACCCCATGTTCAGAATATGTGTAATGAAGACTCAACCAAATCTGTAATATTAATGTCTGGTTAAATATGGAAATCTGTTAATTCTGGAAACATGCTAATTTTGGAAACTTACTAAATCTGGAAAGTTACTAAAAATATAAAGTTACTTAAAATGGAAAGGAAAACCAAAATAGTAACCTGACTTAGAATCTTCTGTAATTTCGTCTTCTATTCCTTTAGGTGTGAAGAAGGAGAGATCCTGATCTGTTCTGTGTTTCTATTTCTGTGATTCGTATTTGCATCCGTAATAAGGTACAGATATTCTGCCCTTCTTTAATAAGGTGCCTTCGTCTCATTTCTGATTTCTGATTCACTGCCATGTTCTTTGATTCTGTGAACCCTTCTGGTTTCTTTCATGATATTATGAACCTTTGACATGACCCTTATGTTATGAACCTTTCTGATATTAAACCTTTCTGATACATGACCTTTCTGTATGAATCTTTCTGATATTAAACATTTCTGATATATGACCTTTCTGACATGGAACCTTTATGGTATGAACCTCTGATATGAACCTCTGATTATGAACTCTGATATTCTGAAATGGAAATTGACTTATGAAACTAAATTAAATACTGGATACATGATACTTGACCTTGACCCACAGTTTGATACTACGAGCCACTCACTAGGCATGAGGGTTTCATGTCCATGTCATTCGATGCACCGATGGCATGACTCTAGGGCAGGAGAGTGATGACCTGTCCCGTCCTTTTTCTGTATTTTATTTGGTGTGTTGGGAGTTATGGCCACCAGGGGCGTATGGATGCATCCTAGATTTGTTTCTGTATTATGTTCATGTTATGATATGTTATGATATGCATGGTGACTGATGGTGTGTGCGATACACGTCTTTCACAACTCTGGGAGCTGATCACTCCATATTTCTGATTTCTGGGATTAGTGAGAGGAACATCTCTCTGCATGGCGGTATGATTATGATTTCATGTTCATGTTTCTGGGCTCGTAGAGGATTACTGTTTTCCATGCACTTTATAGACTTATGACCTTTACCTTTCATTACCGACACCCTGTGACATGATACTGGACTTATCTCTGTACCGGGCTTGGTATGTTTGGGCTTGATGGGATCTTTTGATTACTTCACCATTACTCATGATACTATCCATAATTTCTGATATCTCTGTATAACCTTCATATTTCTTCTCATCTATTATTACATCATGTACGATTCCTTCCATCTTCCCTATTTCATTATTATTGTTATTATCGTTATATCTGTTCACTGGGCTTTTTAAGCTCAGCCGCACGTTTTCTTTTCGTGTGCGGCAGGTTATAAGCAGGATGACGGGTTTGGGTATGAGTGAAGAGACTTTTGGACTTAGGAGACCTTGACAGTTATTCTGAAGTAGAAGTCATTAGAAGGATTGCATTTGCAGACTTAGTATTTAGTTTTGATTCATTCCTGACCTTGTAATGTTAGTATTTCATTTGTAACCTTTGTCAAGTTATTGTATTACTATTGAAGTATGCTTTGTTGGATCTGATATGAAGCCATTAATGTGATACCTTTACCCTTGCTGGGTTGGGGTGTTACAGCATCCCTGGTTAAGGATGCGGCGCATCTTCTATTCTGATCCGTATTTATTCCAGGCTCGATACGGCGTATCTTCTTCCATAAGATACGGCGCATCGACTGACCTGATGATTTTCAGTTTTTATTTTTACGTTTTATTTTATCTAACTACTAATGTATTACGCAAGTTTGAACCTTTCTTACCTTAGGTGTGTTTTAAAGTATTGGTGGTATTATAGATTCCTGAATTTCCTGTGGATACATCAAGTATGAAGCTTTAACGTTCTAATCCACAAGAAAGATGATTTTTGCTCTAATACTAATGGAGGATCATACCGAGCAAATCTCAGGGGAGTTTTTCTGTTCTAATTCTTTTATTTTCCAGTTTTTAACCTTTAATACAAACAACGAGGACGTTGTTTAACTTAAGTGGGGGGATTGGAGAATTAGAACACTTAACATTTACTTGTCCTAAACTTTTTCAAAAATTATGCTTAAAATGTGCTTAATATATCAAAATCTAAAATAAATTAGCATGTTTTTGTTTAAGATCTAAGTTGCATAGCTGCACACATGACGTTATTTTCAAAAATTGTGATTTTTCTAAATTCACAAATCTATGAGTGTGCCGGTGACTTGTAAACTTTAGAACTTGGCTTGTATACTATTCGAGACCACCATAATGAGTATTATTTATATAATTGGAATGACTTGTCTAAATTGGTAAAATTCTAGGATTACACCCAAAAAGCCTATTATATGTTATGTGTTATTAACTAACTACACTGGTTAGTTAACCCCCGTATAAACCCTTTTGTTACTCTCATTTTTAGAGTAAGATACCCCTAGAAAAACACTCAGAGCCATTCCTTTCGTTTCATACACCTATGTTTAAAATGTTTCGTTACACCCTTACACCTTAGCCTACCCTGTAGATTAAAATCCGTGGTTGGTTAATTGCTATAGGCAAAGTGTGTTTCCTTACATTACCTGTGTTCGCGTGCGTAATTCATTATCTATGGTTAGGTCGGGAAATTGCACAATGCAATTGGAGTGAAAGTAAATATTGTATATTTTTGAGTTTATTTTTCGTGTGTTTACTACTTTCACTATTACCGTTATTTCTGAAAGTATGAAAAGTATGAATAAAAATTATCCGGAAAGAAAGTTGTAGTGATGTGGTGAAATTTTACACATCTATCTTTATGTTTCAATAAAAAAAAAAAAAAAAAAAAAAAAAAAAGAAAAAGAAAGAGTTGGATGTTTGTTAAACCAACTTATGTAAAGTTATGTAAGTGGTTCATATGGCCACTATTTGTTGTATTATATCTATGGATTGAATGGGAATTGGCAGTTATGGGAACGCCAATTAAGGATTATTCTTTGATTAAGATCTTGTTGAGTATAATTCGTGTCTACCTAAAGCGTGTGTTTCAAGTGTTAAAGCGTGAGTTATTCAATGATATGAGTCTTATTCATGGGATGGTTGGGATAGTGATTAACCACACTTAGGATTTTAATTTATTTGTTTTGTTTTGTTTATTTTTCATTTTACACCAATTTATATCCCAAATATTATCCATACCCTGTATTATTCTTTATCCAACCAAACCTTTGATTTATTGAGATTAGGGATTTGAGCAATCTTAAGTATCGTAGTCGTGGATTCGGCTATGTATTTATGATTTTGTCGCCCTTTTTGATATATTATTATTGGTGAAGTTTGGACCTATCTTTAGCCTATTCGAGTTTAGGATTTGAGCAATTGCAAGTATCGTGTTCGTGGATTCGATCATGTATTTGTGATTTTGTCGCCTTTTCTGTGATTTGAGATCGATAGTGATAAAAAGAATAATTAACCCTTAAGCCTAAAAACCCTTTTTACCGCTTTAGACTTGTTATTCCTTAGCTTTAGTGGGGGAGATGTGTATACTTGCCAAGCCTATGATAGAATATTCGTCGCGACTGGACAGTTAAACGATTAGATTTGCTTTTATCAAATTATTTTATTATACTTCTAATTCGTTAAGTGTTTGGTTGTGTGATTATGAAATGAACGAATACATGCTTAAATATAAAAATAAATCCTAACATCTCTTAGGATACATTTTCATAAGATTAATTCTAAGGTTTACTTGGGGACAAGTAAAGTTCAAGTGGGGGGATATTTGATGAACTCAAATAAGTACATTTTATTACTATCATTTATCCTATTAATTTGACTTGTTTTACTATATTATGTATGAGGATTGATACTTAATCGTTTACTTTTGTAATTCTCAGTTGAAAACAAGCATTTGGTGAAACTTGGCGATTTTGGACTAATTATGGAGCAAAACATGCATAATGTGAAGAGTCTACTGAAATGGACAAGATCAAGACTAATTTGCTCCAGATACGCCGCATCTCACTCATGACATGCGCCGCATCTCTATCAAGATATCACTAGATACGATCCAAGATACAAGAGGACATGCGCCGCATCTAATTATGGAGTTACGCCGCATCTTCTGGCGGTGTACGAATATTCCTGAATATTATAATCTTGGACCCCACGCGAAGTTAAGTCAATGCGCCGCATCTACTTAATAGATGCGCCGCATCTTCCCTCAGACAGAAACTATAAATACCCCGTAGACCAGACGAATTAAAGAGTTCGAAAAGTTTTGAACCGAAGACCGAACAGGAGAAACCTAGGACGAATTCAGTCAAGGCAGCAGCACAAGACACACCAAACGAAGATACAAGAGCTGTAAGAAGGTGCTGCATGTGTTTAATTCATTAAGTAGTTTTGTTTTATTGTGTTAGCAAACTTTAATTCATCAGGATTGATGGGCTTGTGCTAATGTTATCATTCACTTCAACTCCCCTTAAAATTGCTTTCCCATCGATTAAAGTTTATATGTTGATGTCTTTGGTTACTACTTATTAGTGCATTGACCACCTCTGTGTTTATTAGTGGCTTGTGTAATGTGGCAACGGAAAGGTTGCACTCCCACGGTTATTACTAAATTGATCACTTAGGAATAACTTTTAGACATAAGTCGTCATTAAGGGTTTACTCGCCGATAAGCTTAGGACCAACGAGAAAGGATCACCTACATACACTTCATATAAAGCTATCAATAAAACAAGTGACAAACTACTTAATCATAAGGACAGCCCTCTTATTGTCTCGAGTATTTATCTGTGTACGTGTGTGCTACTTGCTGATTCGTGCCTATTAGTTTATTTTATTATTTAATTGCAAGCAAACCGTGCCAGTCTCTCAGGCTGAAACCCCCTTGCGTTAGGATATTAAAATACTGATTAGAATAACGAGATAATACGTTCCACTCTTAGTGATCGACACTCTACTTACCATTATATTCATACTGACCGGGTACACTGCTCGTTAAGTGTGTGTTTTATTGATAAGTCGGCTAAATATAAATTTAAAACTTGAGTAGGCATTAAAACGTGCTAAAACTTTACTACAACGCACGCACACGCATCATCTTGCTAATCAAGAGGGATGACAACACTTTGTATCTAGGATACTTTGTGTTCTTCTCTTGCTAATCAAGAAGGATGAAGAGGATCACTTGAGTGGATGATTGGATCACTCTTAAACAACCTAAGACTCTCCAAATGATCAAAGAAAGTGTTCTAAGTGAAGAGGGATTAGACCAGAGAAAAGTGACTGGAAAAATCAAGTTGGAAGTGTGGAATGGTCCACTATTTATAGGCAAGGGAAAATCTGGCCGTTACAGACCCACGGCTCCACTAAATACCCGACGGCTCCACTAAATTTAGTGGAGCCGTCCATACTTAACGGTGCCGTGGACGCTCTCTTTTTTGTCTTTAGTGGGGAAGGTTTATTTGGGGAAGTTGGGAGCTATTTTGGGGGGAAATTTGGCTGTTGGAATTTTTGAAATTATTTTTCAAAATAAAACATTTCTTTTTAATTCAAAAATAATTTGTGAAATATATTCTTGAAAAAATGTTTTGTCACATTAAAAATGTGAAGTTTAGAAAAATAAAATCCTTTGATCATTTGTCAAGTAGTAGATTTGTTTGTCCATACCTTGAGTGATTTATGTCGGGATGGAAATCTACGACTCCGTTGAAGCATACATGAGACGTCGTGAGGTGTTGATGAAGTATGCATTGATGATTTGTGTTTACAAGTAACTTGCACATTTTACGTTATGTATTACAGGTTACATGTTTGTCATCATTAAAACCGAAGGAACCGCTTAGTTTAAATATCGTAATATTTGCACTAACACTAACCATGGGTTAAGGCAACTCTGCCTACTCGATTGCTTTTGTTTTGTGGTTTCTTTTGGGTTGAATTTAAACTAGAAATGCAAAATGATTTTGACGTATGGGTGACCCTGAATTAGTTGTCTTGTACGTGTACTGTACCACCATAAAGCTTTGACGTTGACTTGAACTTGCTGGAATTATGATATGTATAAACTTTTAACATTTTACCGCCGGGTGCATTTTTTGATTTATTTTTACGATGTTCTTTAGGTGCTTTTATCTTTTTGTACAAAACATCAAATTTAGGTCATTTAATCTCTGCCTCCATGAGTTATACAAGGTTGCCTGTGGGATTCTTGTTTGGGACCGTAACATGCAAATGGTCTTACCTAGTAAGTTACTAGGGAATTTTTGCTACTTAATATGCGAATGGTCTTATTGGGTAAATATATAGGGATGCGCGTGAGGTGGAGTTTGACTGTGACTTTATATTTTGTGAGGGTCTTGATTGGGAAATCATATGCGTAATGTTTGGTGTTATGTATCAATCTTTATATTAGAGCCTAAGGTGGTTAAGTGTTGGTTGTTATTCTTAGTCAAGTAGGAGCCGATGTTTTCATGCCTTGCATGGTAAACTACTAAACTTGTCCAACCGACATTCATGTTTCCTTTATTTGGTTGCAGTCGAATTTAAGTCCTATGTGGACTTGTTTTCTCCCCCTCATTCTCTATAAATAGAGATGTGTGTATGTGTATTTGGGGGGGGGGGGAGGGAGTCTTGTACGTCAGTATTTCAAGTTACAAACATTAATACAAATTGATCTTTTAGGTCTTCATATTGTTCAAGGTTTCTTCTTTCCTGTCGAACATATTACCTGCTGTAAATTGTGTGTTTCGTCTTCAAGTTTCAAAGTTCCACTTTAGATTATCAGGTTGTTGTGGCTGTCTAAACCAACAAGTGGTATCAGAGCTCGGGTTCGCGAGTTTTGCTGGTTATATAGGATCGATCTTGAAGGGTCTTTGGTGTTCGTTTTTCTGGAAGAAGCAGGTAGTCGTTTCCTGTTTTTAGTTTCAGTTTATCGACAACAAAGTCTTGGTGTTCAGGTTCTTGGACGTCAAAGGGCAGTTGGGTATCGACTCTGAAGGGTTTCTTGGGTTTTATGGTTGTCAAGGTTATAGACAAAGATTGAAGAAAGCTCAAAGGTTTTGTTTGTTTTTCGGTTTTATCGAAGATTGACAAAAGGTTGCCGGTGTTTCGTTTTTGTCGGGTTATTGACGAAGAAGGAAAAAGACATCAACATCTTGATTTTTTGGTAATATTTGATCTATAAGACGTAGGGACGAATTTTTAAATTTTTATAACAATTATCAGAATAAACACAACAACTTTGTGTACCTTTTGCTTGGAGTGTGAGATCAACACGGACCGTTTTAAATTTTTATAACAATTATCATAATAAACACAACTTTGCGTACCTTTTGCTTGGAGTGGGAGAGCAACACGGACCGAGAGATCTAAAGCAAGACTCCTCACAATTATTGATGTGTTGTTTTGCTATCAAATTTTAAATTTATAAACTTGTAATTCCAATCTTATTTAACAACGCATACGGGCAAGTATAACCAGTTCGTTTGTAGTAAGGTTTGTGGCATATAGAGGTCGTCCAAAGAGATTTAGTAAAATTGTGTAAAATAAAGTAACGAAAACAAGCAAATAGGATTATCACTTAAATATACCTTTAACACACAAATTTGATCCCACTGCGGTATTCATAATGCATAACAAGTATAAGTTCTAGAATCTAGTCAATCACCGGCACACTCATAGCAAAAATAAAATTCAAGCATAAATAACGTACGCTTATAAGAAAGACTCAAATCCTCACATATTTAATTAGTGCAATGGGCTATAAATGTGCTAGCAACTGTTATCGATCCTACAACGGACTGCCTTATCAATCGAGACACGTCTAAGAATTATCAAATTGCCATTTTTCACCATTAAAATTATCTAGCTAATTTCAATAAATAAAACTTTACATGTAAAAATAACCAGATTACCGAGGGCGAACTAACGCAATCCCTACAAAATTTTAAAATTAAGCCTAAAAATATAAAAGTTAAAAATAAGAAATTTTTTTAAAATAGGACCATTTTTCCTATTTACTTCCCTCCCCACACTTAAGTTTTTTATTTTTCTCAATGTGAAAAATTAACTTAAGAGTAAAAGAAATACAGAAAATAATAGAAAAATGATACTCCCAGTGAAAATACACGTGGATCGTATTTGGTTTCAACTTTCAAGCACTCTAATGAGTTGCGCCACCTTCAAATAATAAACCAACCATAGTAACTTGACATAATTCCATGATCCCTGCAAATCTGTAATAACATAATACAAGACACAAAACAAATACTATGATGGATAATAATAATAATAATAATAATAATAATAATAATAATAATAATAATAATAATAATAATAATAATAATAATAATAATAATAATAAATATCTCTCGCCCGACCAAGGGTGTCAAACTTCTTGGTGGTTCAGTCAGTTTGGATGATAGTTTTTGTCGAGATTTGGCTTTGAAAAGGGTTTCTAAAACCATCACCCTAATGGAGGCAATCCATAAACTTCATGATCCCCAGTGTGAGCTCCTTCTTCTTCGCAGTTGTGCCGGGGTTGCAAAATTATCTTATGCTTTAAGGACATGCTCCCCTTTGTATTCACAGGAGGCCCAGGTTCAGTTTGATCAGTCGTTACGCACTTTTCTGGAGAAGATTGTTACCGCCTCAGGGCCGGGGTTCGGTGATTGGCAGTGGCGGCTTTCTACTCTTCCAATCAATTTGGGTGGTCTTGGTATCCTCTCAGCGGGTGACATTAGCCGGTATGCTTTCCTCGCTTCCCGTTTGCAAATGAGGGATCTACAAGATAAGATATTGGCTAAATCTGGTAATGTCTCATATGGTCCTTCCTTTCAGTATGCACTTGATACTTTCAACATTGCTTGTAACATTGATGCTCTCGTTGTCACCAATGACGCTTCTGCCCCCCAAATGATGAAAACCTTGGCAAAGCGTTACTTTCGTGCCATCGAGAAAGACCTTGTTTCTAAGTACTCGCTAAGTCCAAGATAGGTCACTGTTCTCAATTGCATACGTGCCCCACATGCGCAGGATTTTCTTTTCACCATCCCTATTGACGGCCTGGGTCAAAGGATGAACCATCGCCAATTCCGATCTGTGTTGTGTTATAGGCTTACTATACCTATGTTCTCGGAAGGTAGCCTTTTCCTGAGTTGTGACGTACATCGTATGGACATATGGGGGGATCATGCGGTCCACTGCTCTAGTGTGGTGGGTGTGAAGTTCAGGCATAATCTGGTGCGGGATATTCTTGTGGATATTTGCTCTAAGGTTGGGATCATGGTGCATAAGGAGGCTCCGATGGGGTTCCTTTCGGAGGATGGGAAGGAGCTGCGATCTACAGACTTGTTATTATTTAATTGGCTTCAAGGTAAAGATGCATGCTTGGATGTAACTGGCATCTCTCCATTTGCTGGTAGTGGGGCGACTTCATGGGCTCCTGGGATAGCCCTGCACAATGCTGTGGAGAAAAAAAAATAGAAAGTATGCTTCCAAATGTGAGGATAATGGATACAAGTTCATACCTTTTGCCTTTTCTACATTCGGGGAATTCGATACAGAGGCTTTGAACACACTTTCACGTATTAAGTCTATTGCCAATAGTCACTTAAATAATGATAAAAGTGGTGTTTTTATCTTTCATAGAGTTAACTTTTGTATTCAGAAAAGAGTGGGAGCACAACTTGTGTCTAGACTCCCATCCAACTTTATGTAAAATTTACTATGTTTAATGGAAAAATTATTATTATAATAATAAAAAAATATTACAATAATAATAATAATAATAATAATAATAATAATAATAATAATAATAATAATAATAATAATAATAATAATAATAATAATAATAATAATAATAATAATAATAATAATAATAATAATAATAATAATAATAATAATAATAATAATACCTGGTAGTACGGTGATTGAGGCCGCACAACGTAAACGCGTCAAGTATGAGGCTAAATGCCCGGATATTGGATATGAGTTTCTTCCCTTCTCATTCTCTTCTTTTGGGGAACTTGAGAAGGATGCGGTGACTTTACTGAAGAGAATCCGGAAGTTCTCGTTTACTCAAGACATTGGTGCGCGTGGTGCTACCCATATTTTTAATAGGATTTGCTTTGTTATAGCTAGAGGAGTGGGGGCCCAGATAGTTTCTCGGCTTCCCACTAATTTCTTGTAAATCCTATAATTTTCTAATAAAATGATGTTTATAATTAAAAAAAATGATGATGATAATAATAATAATAATAATAATAATAATAATAATAATAATAATAATAATAATTTTCCTATAAGTTTTCGATGACTCAAGACATTTGAGCACGTGCTGCTGCTCACATTTTTAGTAGGATTAGCTTTGCAATAGCTAGAGGAGTGGGAGCCTAGTTGGTATCTCGGCTCCCCTCCAATTTCTTGTAAAATCCTATGATTTTCTAATGAAGTGATGTTTTATAATAATAATAATAATAATAATAATAATAATAATAATAATAATAATAATAATAATAATAATAATAATAATAATAATAATAATAATAATAATAATAATAACAAGGTGGAATTCTATTACTCCAGCCCAGCTAGATTATATTACGGGGAACACACATTATGGTCGCATCAAGACGTACAACAAGGTGATCCACTTGGGCCTTTGATTTTTTCTTTAGTATTACATCTGTTGGTATGTAAGATTAGAGACTCTTTTAGCCTTTCCCTTCATGCTTGGTACCTGAATGATGGCACCATTATTGGAGATACTTTGGTAGTGGGGGAGGTTTTAGAGCTTATCAGGGTGGATGGATGATCCGTTGAGACCAACTCGTATTTTTCTTTTGTGCAAAGGAAACACAAGTGCTTAAACCAGAGAAGCTAAGAACAATGGCCAAATAAGCTTATCAGGGGGACTCAGAGAAGCTAAGAACAATGGCCAAATAAGCTTGTGGCTAAATATGGCTTGTTTGAGCTTATTTTGATCTAAAATAAACATATGGTATACATAACTACTATATCTATATATATGGCCTATCAGAACTTAAAAATAGCTTATTATGGCTTATAAAAGCTGGACCAAAGTTGAGGAAATGGTAATTGTACAGTAGAACTAGATTTTGACCATTTGACTGCTTAAACCAAACACCCCTTAATGGGACTGTTTTGGTCTTTTTTAACTGAAAATGAGTTATTTAAGCTGAAACATGAACTGAAATAAGTCTATTTAACTTATTTATGTACTAATAAGTAATTATGACTAGGAAATAAGCTAGATTAAGCTGTTTTACTATATAAGCTTATTTTTGGCTTTTTTTAGAGTTTTTAAGTAAAATAAGGACAGTGACTATATAAAACTGATAATATTAATGAAATACAACCATAAATTATTAATAAGCAATAAAATACAGAAATAAGCTAATTATAAGCTGTGTAACAGTAAAACACAAAATTAAGGAAAAACTTGAAATTAGCTTACAACTTAACAGAGCTTATAGAACATGAACCAAGGATCAGAAACCACTCCTAGCTTGTTGTCAACAAGCTAGAAACCAGAAAAGCCATCCAGATTAGCTTCTAGCCCCCAGAACTTGCTTATTGGACCTCCAGGTTGACTTTCTTTGACTTTTTTCCATATTTGAATTTTAAACAGATTATATCTAATATAAGCTTACAATAAGCTATGATAAGCTCATATAAGCTTATAGCAAGGGATTTGGTAGCTTTTGATGATGATTAAAAGGAACTAGAACTCATTCAGTTTATCAGACAACTTAGAATTTAGCTTAATCTGATAATAAACATAAGAATGCTTGAAATTGGAATAAAGAGACTTAATTTAACTTGAATTAACAACTTGAAACAAGAAATTACAACTATGGTGACTGAATAATTAAAATACGAACTACACTACATTACCTACTACTTAATTATACAAGCAGAGACTACTATATATAGTACAAGTTGCTGGGAAACCCTTAGTCATCACTTCTGAGTCATCACCAATCCTTGAATTGATTTAATATCTTCTCAGCTGTCCATATTGATTTTGGCGGGAAAATTGGTTTTGATGATAATATTGATTTAATCAAGCTGTGGGGGAACAAGGTGATAAGATTAGGCATAAAGGAGTTTTAAGGTGTTAATTAGAGCTGGAAAGTAGTTCAAGTGGGTTATAGCAGCTGTAATGGTGAGGTGGAAGATGGTGCTACAGTACCTGGCGGTTTTTAAGAATTTTGACTTTCTGGTTTACTGTAGCAGTTTGACTTTTTTAGTTAAAATCTGATTTGTTGACTTTCTGTGGTCAAACTGGGTTGTTTTTGGATTTTTAGGGTTGGAAATGGGTTAAGGGATTTGGAAAATGGGAAATTTGAATTGGTTTAGTTTCAGGGACCTATTTTGCCATTTTTAAAAAGTTCAGGGACCAAAGTTGTCAATTTCTGAAACTTCAGGGACCAAAGTTGTCAATCTCTAAAAATTCATTCCAAGGGCCATTATTGTCAATTTAACATTCTGGAAAGTTATTTTTGACAATCTGAGCACATTTGAGGTCCAAGACTGAAAATTCCATTCCCGGTCTTGATTTCTTGATACTTTTCAATCTTGTGCACGGTTTTGTCTGTTTTTTCCCTGTTTTCGATCCTTTTGTACCTGAAACAGATAAAAACACAATCCAAGGATATTTTCTTTATTTTGAAGCATTTCTGAGTGTTTTTTTGCTGTTTTTGCAGTTTAAATGGGAATAAAATGATGAGTATTTAGACACTCATCAATCCCCCACACTAAACCATTGCTAGTCCCTAGCAATCTTTTATGAAGATTTAATGGATTTTATGTCTCTTTACCAAAAGCCATTACTTCTGGAGTAGCCAATGTTTTAGTATGTGATACTTTGGTACATTAATAACCAAATGATTTTAAGCAAATCATCAGCTGTCAACGAATTTGATTAGTCTTTACCAAAAGCCGTTTGCTTCTGGACTAGCCAACTCTTAGATAAAATACAGTTATTATTTTTGGTAAGCTGATTACCAATTATGGTTTTTCCACGTGCCTTAACCACAAGCCATAACCTTGCGGGCTAGCCAACTCTTCACTTATAAAGATATGGTGAGTTGAATACCATACAATTTTTGGTAAATTGTAAGCCATAAACGGATTTGATATATCTTTACCTATAGCCGTTTGCTCAGGATTAGTCAGTCCTTATGTGGGTTAGACATGGTGGAACTGATAACCATTTGTTGTGTTTTTAATGCAAAACACTACCACCAAATGAAAAAATTTTAAAATTTTTGGCCAAAACGGGGAAACTAGGAATAGGGCACAAATGTGATCAAATTCGCCAGAATTCCCCCCCACACTTAGAATTGAATATTGTCCTCAATATTCAAAGCTCCGGCTATTATGCCGACACTTAAGAACATTGCAAGGGAATACTAATGGCCAAGCGTGGGAACACAACAAAATTTATTTATATTATTTTGAACATATATACAATTTTTAACATATATACAACAGTGGGGGCAACACCCCCACACTAGGGTGTTAGAAAAGAGAAAGAAGTCAGAGACATGGGTGAAAACCCATGTTGTCGGCTAAGGTTTTTGTTCACCGAGTCACTAGCTTGACTCGACCCCGCATTCATTGGTTCATGGGGAAGTAACATGTGGAAGAAACAATCTCCATCGGACTTCCATTCAAGATGTTTGGATAAACATTGAAGTACCTGAAAGTTCCACTCCGATGAGATACAACCGGCTCAGAAGAATGGTAATTTGAAATGCCGGGATCAAAGATGGTATCTTCACTCCCATGCGAGTGAAGAAGAGAACAAGCTACCTTATATGTGAATAAAGGTAGAAAGATCCTGATAACAATTAAGATATAATCGTTATCATAATCAGATTTGTCTTTTATGTTTTTAAAATCAGGATCAAGAAGTATCTCAGGAGGGTGATCATACTCTGGTGGAGATATGATGTGAGAATCGGTGAACTCATCCAAACTAGAGACACAATTAGTTGACAGATCAAGACTTATCAAAACTTCCAATTCTTTCAGATCTGATTCAAAGTTGAAGTTTTTATCTTCATCCGCAGATGGGATTTGATCAATGTGAGTGAGTTCATCAGTAAACTCCTCGAGAAGATAATCACTTTTATGAAGTATGTCATTGAGCTTAAGCTCAAAAAGGATATATGGATGTGGGACATGTGCAGCACATGGTTTGTTAAAAGTTTGCACTTCGTCCATTAATGTCTCCATATCTGACTCATCACTTAAAGAAAGATGTGTGATAGTCATATCGAATGTTTGAGAAGGAAGATCGAGAGGTTCCTCGGATGCCATTGGGATTGGAACAAGGTTGTCAATTTCCTTAAGGGAATTGATTTCGACTTCCTTGTCCCCCATTAAGAAGGTATCTGAAAAGTCCTCATATGTATTCTCTTCTTCAAAAGAGTCATCATCATCACTATCATTGTTGGACTCACTTGGGATTAGGATAAGGTTTTCAACACTGGACTTTTTGAATTCGCCCGATTTCTTTTCAGGAATAGTGCTAAAAGGCTCATCCCCCATAATGAGAGAGTCCTCAGAGGGTGAGATGGATGTGATGGAAAGGGACTGAGGGGGTTGAAAAATGGGATTATTCATAAGAATGATATTTTCCCCGTAGTCCTCATCAGCGTCATCGATCAAACAAGCTTTGTTAAACAAAATACGATTTTGCTCTGCTCGTTCTATGGCAAGTAAATCTTCCATAGATTCACCATGACGATCATCTTGGGTAGGTGTAACAGCCAAAATTTTGAGTTCATTACGCATATCTTGAAGTTTTTGGAGTATTTCTTCAAGAGATAGTTGAGGCTGAGTTTGATTTGTTTCATACTGTGGAGTTTGGTCATGATAAGAATAATCATAATTGTTACAAGAGCCATGCTCATAGACAAGCTGGTTCCTTGTTTGACAATCAGAGCTGAAGTGGGGACCTCCACAGTACTCACAACAATATGATTGTTGTGACTGGTTTGGTGAATCATATGGAATTTGGTCATAACCAAAATTTTGATTGTTTTGACAATCAAAACCTTGGTGAAGACCTCCACAAAATTCACAAGAGAAACTCGGTATCTCATGGTATGGAAGCTGATGGAATAAATCAGTCGTGTCATGGTAGGAATAGGGATTCTGGTTATAGACAGACCCGTTTCCTGACTCTACCATGCCACAACTAGGGAAATTACCACCATTATAAGGACCACCACACCATTGACAACCAAGAGGGTGAGGATGAGACATAGAAATAATCAAATGGGAAAAAGGGATGAGAAAATTATTTTTGGATTTTTATGATTTAAAAACGTGTTGAAAACACAAAGGGAAAATGGAAAATAAATTTTGAAAAGAAAATATTTTTGGATTTTTGTTTTTAGAAATATTTACGAATGAAAACGAGAACTTCTCGAGAGAAGGGTATTCAGAACACGCAACGATAAACGAGAATCGATAAATTCGCTACAAGCCTTCCCCGGCAGCAGCGCCAAAAATTGATCCGTTGAGATCAACTCGTATTTTTCTTTTGTGCAAAGGAAACACAAGTGAAGTATGTGTAACCTAGGTTCGTTATCCCCAACGAAGGTTGAATGGAATTTGTGTGATCTCGATTCGTTAAACGTGTTTGAATGGTTAAAATAATGGGATATGGGTTTCTAATCTAAAATATGTGAAAGATAATTAAAAACGATTAAAAAGGTAAGAAAAATGATAATCTAAAGCTTACGTAATTAAAAATGTTAAAGAAAACTAAAAACGCGCGTATTAATTAAAAATAACGTAAGTGCGCGAGTTAAAACGTGAAATTATTGAAATATAAACACTATGGGTGCAAATCTATTTTTTACAGGTTCTATTTGACAAAATAAAAATTTAGAAAAAAGAATTATATTTTTCTGAATATTATTTTATTTATTATGATTTATTTACTATTTTACAAATAAAAATACATAATAAATACTAAAACTATTGGGAAAATTCTGGAAATTTTTATATAAATACTTTATGATAATACAAAGCTAAGAAAAATATAAAGAAGGTGTCAGCTTATTTAGATAAGCTACAATAAGCTGAAAAGGTAAAATAAGCTAAACTGCAAAATGAAGGTTTAAATATAACTGGTATGCAAACTATAACGAAAAAGTCCCAAGGGCGCAAATGGCTAAGGTGTTGTGTGTGTGTACAAGAGGTCTGGGGTTCGAACCTCACCCAGACCTTTTTTCTAAAAACTTATTTTTTTGATTTTTTTTCTTTTTGCTAAGTACTTTTTAACTAAAAATAAGCAACTTTAAAAAAGACAATATTTTTCTAATAAGCTAAATAAGCTGGAAACTATGAGCTTAATGAAACAGTTGGTTATTTAAGGTTTTATAAAACTAAGATTTTTGAAAATAAGCTATAAGCTAGAAAATAAGCTAAAAGCTATTGGAAAAAGATAAAAGGGACTAATATACTTATGTTTAAGCTAAAAGAACTAGAAAAACTAGGCCTAAATGCTGGAAAAGCTCAAAATAAGCAAAATGAATGCTGATTTTTCTGTTGCACAGGGCAAAAACGCAGCTTTTCAAGGCACTGAAAAGCTGTTGTAAAAAATTATAAAAAATAAACGAAACATATGGTGAAGTACACAAGCTAGGGAGCTATATGCGTGCCAAATTTTAGGTTCTAACTCCTTAAGACGAAGAAATGAAAAATCGACAAAAACTGCTGCAGAATCACCAAATACGAAAATGTGCAGATTTTTTACTTGTGTGGGCTGTTTTGGGTTGTAGCCTTGTGCAGAGGTTCTAAGCTTTTGGGTACTCACTAAATGAACCTAGGGGGACTCAGAGAAGCTAAGAACAATGGCCAAATAAGCTTGTGGCTAAATATGGCTTGTTTGAGCTTATTTTGATCTAAAATAAATATATGGTATACATAACTACTATATCTATATATATGGCCTATCAGAACTTAAAAATAGCTTATTATGGCTTATAAAAGCTGGACCAAAGTTGAGGAAATGGTAATTGTACAGTAGAACTAGATTTTGACCATTTGACTGCTTAAACCAAACACCCCTTAATGGGACTGTTTTGGTCTTTTTTAACTGAAAATGAGTTATTTAAGCTGAAACATGAACTGAAATAAGTCTATTTAACTTATTTATGTACTAATAAGTAATTATGACTAGGAAATAAGCTAGATTAAGCTGTTTTACTATATAAGCTTATTTTTGGCTTTTTTTAGAGTTTTTAAGTAAAATAAGGACAGTGACTATATAAAACTGATAATATTAATGAAATACAACCATAAATTATTAATAAGCAATAAAATACAGAAATAAGCTAATTATAAGCTGTGTAACAGTAAAACACAAAATTAAGGAAAAACTTGAAATTAGCTTACAACTTAACAGAGCTTATAGAACATGAACCAAGGATCAGAAACCACTCCTAGCTTGTTGTCAACAAGCTAGAAACCAGAAAAGCCATCCAGATTAGCTTCTACCCCCCAGAACTGCTTATTGGACCTCCAGGTTGACTTTCTTTGACTTTTTTTCCATATTTGAATTTTAAACAGATTATCTCTAATATAAGCTTACAATAAGCTATGATAAGCTCATATAAGCTTATAGCAAGGGATTTGGTAGCTTTTGATGTTGATTAAAAGGAACTAGAGCTTATTCAATTTAACAGACAACTTAGAATTTAGCTTAATCTGATAATAAACATAAGAATGCTTGAAATTGGAATAAAGAGACTTAATTTAACTTGAATTAACAACTTGAAACAAGAAATTACAACTATGGTGACTGAATAATTAAAATACGAACTACACTACATTACCTACTACTTAATTATACAAGCAGAGACTACTATATATAGTACAAGTTGCTGGGAAACCCTTAGTCATCACTTCTGAGTCATCACCAATCCTTGAATTGATTTAATATCTTCTCAGCTGTCCATATTGATTTTGGCGGGAAAATTGGTTTTGATGATAATATTGATTTAATCAAGCTGTGGGGGAACAAGGTGATAAGATTAGGCATAAAGGAGTTTTAAGGTGTTAATTAGAGCTGGAAAGTAGTTCAAGTGGGTTATAGCAGCTGTAATGGTGAGGTGGAAGATGGTGCTACAGTACCTGGCGGTTTTTAAGAATTTTGACTTTCTGGTTTACTGTAGCAGTTTGACTTTTTTAGTTAAAATCTGATTTGTTGACTTTCTGTGGTCAAACTGGGTTGTTTTTGGATTTTTAGGGTTGGAAATGGGTTAAGGGATTTGGAAAATGGGAAATTTGAATTGGTTTAGTTTCAGGGACCTATTTTGCCATTTTCAAAAAGTTCAGGGACCAAAGTTGTCAATTTCTGAAACTTCAGGGACCAAAGTTGTCAATCTCTAAAAATTCATTCCAAGGGCCATTATTGTCAATTTAACATTCTGGAAAGTTATTTTTGACAATCTGAGCATATTTGAGGTCCAAGACTGAAAATTCCATTCCCGGTCTTGATTTCTTGATAACTTTTCAATCTTGTGCACGGTTTTGTCTGTTTTTGCCCTATTTTCGATCCTTTTGTACCTAAAACAGATAAAAACACAATCCAAGGATATTTTCTGTATTTTGAAGCATTTCTGAGTGTTTTTTGCTGTTTTCGCAGTTTAAATGGGAATAAAATAATGAGTATTTAGACACTCATCAATGGACCTCGTTGTGGCTTGCACCTCAACGTTGATAAAACTGTGGTTTTTTGGCCTAAGGAAGATCCCAAAAGTAGGCTTGTGGGTGTTTTCCCACCTAACATTGCCCGACCTTTGCATGGTGTCAAATTACTGGGTGGACCCGCTAGTGTGGACTTTGATTTTAGTAGTGAGCTTGTTATGAAAAGAGTTGCAAAAACCATTGAGCTTATGGATGCTACTGCTAGGATTAATGATCCCCAGTGTGAGTTATTATTCCTTCGTGCTTGTGCTGGTATTTCCAATTTATATTTTTCTATGCGCACTTGCTCTCCCCGGGTCTTTGAACGTGCTCAAATTTCTTTTGATGGGGATCTTCGCTCTTCTCTTGAGCGTATTGTTACTGCTTCTGGGCCTGGTTTTGGTGATTGGCAATGGAGACTTGCTACATTACCCTTTGCGTTCGGGGGGCTTGGGTATATTCTGCAGGTGATGTCTTGAACTATGCATTCCTTGCGTCTAGACTTCAATCTGCTAGCCTGCAGACTATATTGCTTCGACATTCTGTATCGTAACCCCTGGGCCTTCCTTTGATGACGCCTTGCGCGCTTTTAATGTGAAAATGGAGATTGACCCTTTGAGTAACCCGTGTGAGATCGCTGCCCCCAAACTCATGAAGAAACTGGCAGATATATATTTCACACGTGTTAGCCGAACTGCCCAATCTACATTTTCTTTATCTACTAGACAGATGGCGTTATGGAAATCGCAAATGGAGGACTACACTTCGGACTGGCTCAGGGTAGTTCCGATATCTGGGCTGGGACAGACTATGAACGCCAGGACCTATCGTTCCTTGTTATGTTATCGGCTTGGTGCCCCCCTCTTTTCTACTCAGATGTCGGGCTCAGCATGTTCCAGGGTCTTTGCTGGTGATATTTATGGGGACCATGCTGTATCTTGTGCTGGTATTACTGGTATTAAACATCGGCATAACATGGTACGTGATGTTCTTGTTGACATATGTTCTCGATCTGGTGTTTCGGCTCGTAAAGAGGTTGACATTGGACTTTGTGGTGAAAGGGACAAATCTTTACGTCCTGCTGATGTGTTGCTCTACTCGTGGGAGGGAGGACTTGATGTATGTGTTGATTTGACTGGATCATCTCCCTTGACGTAAACTGGTATGGTTGATTTCGTGCCGAGTCGTGTGGTTATTGAGGCTGCGCAACGGAAACGCGTCAAGTATGAGTCTAAGTGCGCAGGTATGGGATATGGTTTCCTCCCCTTCTCTATCTCTTCTTTTGGGGAACTTGAAAAGGACGCTGTGACCTTATTGAAGCGTATTCGAAAGTTTTCGATGACTCAAAACATTGGAGCACGTGCTGCTGCTCACATTTTTAGTAGGATTGGCTTTTCTATAGCTAGAGGAGTGGGAGCCCAATTAGTATCTCGGCTCCCCTCTAATTTCTTGTAAATCCTATGATTTTCTAATGAAGTGATGTTTTATATATATAAAAAAAAAGAAAAATAATAATGATAATAATAATAATAATAATAATAATAATAATAATAATAATAATAATAATAATAATAATAATAATAATAATAATAATAATAATAATAATAATAATAATAATAATAATAATAATAATAAGTTGCAGGTGATGTCTTGAACTATGCATTCCTTACGTCTAGACAGCCTACATACTAAGCTGCTCTGACATTCTGGTATTGTAATTTTTGGGCCCTCCTTTGATGACGCCTTGTTGCTTTTAATGCGAAAATGGATATTGACCTTTTGAGTAATCCAAGTGAGATCGCTGCCCCCAAACTCATGAAGAAACTGACAGATACATATTTCACGCGTGTTACCCTAATGGCTGAATCCACTTTTTCCCTATCTACTCGACAAATGGCGTTATGGAAATCTCAAATGGAGGACTACATTTCGGATTGGCTTAGCGTGGTTCCGATCTCTGGGCTGGGACAAACTATGAATGCTAGGACTTACCGGTGTGTGTTATTCTATCGACTAGGTGTCCCTTATTCTCTGTTCAGATGCCGTGCTCAGCTTGTTCTAGGGTCCTTACGGGGGATATTTATGGGGACCATGCTATATTGTACGCTGATATTATTGGTATTAAACATCGACATAACGTAGTACGCGACACCCTTGTTGACATATGTTCTCTGTCGGGGATTTCAACCCGTAAAGAAGTTGATATCGAGCTTAGTGGAGAAAGGGAAAAACCCTTATGTCTAGCTGATATGTTGCTCTACTCTTGGGACAGGGGGCTTGATGTATGTGTGATGACATCAAATAAGTGCATATTATTAGCATCATTTATCCTATGTATATTACTTGTTTTGTATTATTTTATATGAGAATTGATACTTAATATTTACTTTTGTAAATCTCAGTTATTATCAAACACTTGGAGAAAGTTGGGGAAAAAGACATGTTTTGGAGCAAAAATAAAGATATTGAAGAAAGTGTATTGTTCAGACATTTAATATGGTGTATTCATGCTTGGAAATACGCCGTATAGGAGCCCTTATTTATTTGAAGATCCTATGATGGGAATGCACGCAATACGGCGTATTCAATCCCATTAATACGCCGTATCTAAAGACGGGTGAAAACTACGTAAAGGATTTGGACGCGACACTATTTTTGGCATAACTTTTGCGTTCGAGCTTCGTTTTAGGTGATTCAAAAGGACACGGAAAGAGGAAAAAGTTAGGTACATATTTAAGACATAAATTGGACAAAATATAGTTGGGGGAAAACACCCTTGTTTTCTACAAAATATTTTGTGGAAAACAGAGGTCGCGTTCAAATCAATGTTTTTCAACAAAATGTTTTGCAAAACACAAAATACCCTATTTCCTAACTTAACAAGAAAAACTACAAAAAAAAAAAAAAAAAAAAAAAAAAAAAAAAAAAAAAAATTAGTTGTTTTCCTTTGTAACCCACAACCCTCCTTCCTTTTTTTCAAAATAGAAAATACAAACATTAACTAAACGCGTTTTCTATATTTTCAATTGTTTTCTGGAGATAAATTTCCCTTCTAAATTTTTACAAAACTAGATATAGAAAACAAGAGAGTGTTTTCTCCAACTAAACATACACTAAAGTTGGCTATTGCATTTTTCGCTGTTGGATCTGCTGTTCGAGAATTAGGCCTAAAAACTACTTATATTAATTAATTAGTGAAAGCCCAATTAAAGAAATCATAAGACTCGTTTGGGCTTACTTTAACGCAACAATAATAAGAAAAAGAACAAGTTGGGCTGTTTTGTGGATTCGCTGGAACACAGAAACAAAAGGGACGAATTACAATTTGCAATTTACTAAAAGTAAACTTGGTGACCAAGTTTACTACATCTGTACTACATATAAAAGCAAAATGTTCAATGTGGAATAGCGAAAAAGTTAATATGCGAAATGTTGAAAAATTTATATTAGGTAAAAAAAAACTTAAAACATCACAATAAAGGAAATGTTAAAACTAAAAAAGGAAATGTTGAAACATATGTTTCAAAAGGAAACTATTAATACACATCGAAACCGGGTTGACCCGGACGCTTCAAACCCGACGGGTTGACCCGGGACGCTTCAAACCCGGCGGGTTGACTCGGTTTAATTTGACCCGTTTTTTCGACCCAACCCGTCGGGTTGACCAGGTTTAAATTGACCCTTTTTCGACCGGAACGGTTGAACCACCCGGATCGAACCGGGTTTCAAAACATTATGTTTGATCCTCAAATCCTCAAATTTTTATTATTTTTCGTTTATAACCCATAAACTATTTTTTATCACTAAAAATATATGTCGCTATAAAATTCCGTTGCTATGCACGGGTACTCGTCTAGTATATATATACATATTGATATGGTGCAAAAGGTGTTCGACACCCCTTGTGGGTTTGGTTCCTGTATGCACGATAAAGAAAAAGAAGACAGAAAAGGAGAGCTCGACAAAGGAAGAAGAGGAGGTGTAGGGCACGAGAGGCGTTTGGCTCAAGGGCTTCTCCAACCACGAATATCATCTATCATTATAGTAACTTTTATTAATCATTCAGTTTGCACAATTGATTTTATTATGAATTCGTTTTGCTTATCATGTAATTTATACTTTGTTATGTTATTTGATATTATGGGCTAACACCTTTAGGTGTTAGCCAAGTTTATGAAGTTTATTTAGTTTATATGTATTTGTGATTACTTGTTTGCTTTGTTATTGGATTGGGTGCTTATCGATTAAAAACCCGTTTATTTCTTTTCACTAGTAGAAGTCTAATTAACTAGGTTATAATCCTTATGGTTTAATTATTGTAATCTACTTTCGTTATGTTGTTACATTAGTTAAGTCATATGTGTGTTAACCCGAATCCATATTAGGAACCATTGTAGGCATAACTGGATCTGTCAACAACCTAATAGGACTAGTAGCGTGCAAACCAAACTAGGTTAGATGGTGATTATGCGATAAGTTAGTATTGATGCTAGATAGGTCACTATGATCTTGGTCGATTTCCCGCTCATATAGCAAGTTATTAAATTGTGACAGGGTTTAGTAATTGGATCTACACCTTAACTTTTGAATGAAGTAAAACAAGTAGACATTAGCACATATATAATTAATAAATGGATTAGACTTGGCTAACCCATTCTCCTTTATTGATCTCTCCTACATTAAATTTACTTGTCGTTAGTTTAATTAGTTAATCTAGTTAATTTAGTTAATTAGGTTAGTTTATAAAACACATAAAACTTGTGCTAGTCTCTCAGGCTAAACCCCCCTAAACTTTAATTGCTTTCTAGGTTAGGATAGTTTAGTTTAGTTTAGATTAGTATAAATACATTTAGATCATTTTAGCTTCGCTCTTAGTGAACGACCATTTCTTACCTAAAAACTATACACATTGATCGGGTACACTGCTCGTTAGTGTTTAAGTCTATAGGTTAGTTCGGCAATAAATAAATTTAAAACTTTGAACCCAAACCCGAGACACAGTGATGAGTGTCTAAATACTCATCATTTTTGTCTTATCTGAACTGCCAAAACATTCAAAAACACTCAGAAATGCATCAAAATACTGAAAATATCCCAGGGATTGTGTTTTATATGTTTTAAATGCAAAATGTTTAAAAACAGTTGAAAAACGAACAAAGTTTGCAAAATTAGCAGTTTCAGTCCCTCAAGTTTCAAAACTTGTCAAAATTAGTCCCTAAGCATTTGTTTTGTCAGAAAAATCACCAAAGGTCCTTTTTAATCATAAATTATCATATTTAGTCCTTTGGTGAAAAGTTTGAATAAATTACATCTTTGGTCCCTCAAGTTTAAAATCTGTCAAAAATAGTCCCTGGGAATTTTAAAAGATAGAAAAGTGCAATTTTGGTTCTTGGATTATTGAAACATGGCAGGATTTTACCTTGGTGTATTTTGGAAGATGAGCAAGATTGGTCCTCAAAATTTCAGGAATTACAAGTTTGGTCCTTGTGATTTAACTATAACCAACCGGACCCTTAAATACCCAAAATAAATAAACAACCCAAGCCCATCCCATTTATCATATCCCAAGCCCAAACCATGAACCCAGCCACAACCCGAATGAACCCCCTTACCCATTTGAACCCCAAGCCAGGCCAAAGTCAAAGAAATAAAAACACGGGTCAAACCCACCTTTTCCACCTTTATCCCTCAAACCACTTCACGTGCAAACCCACCCCTGCAAAACCAGACACACGTGCATCTGCAAAACCACCCTACACCTTCATCATCACCTCTAATCACTGAAAACCCACTAACCCTCACCCCAGTCCAACATAATCCCACTCACACAAGCAAAATCTGTCCTTCGCTATAATTAGAGTTTTGGCGCCAAAATTGAAGAACGGCCAAGATTGAATTTCTCTCATCCTAAGGCCAAGATTATTGCTGGGAAAAGTCAATGGGGTACCCTAAACCCTAATTTCTATCTATAAGAAGAAAGAGAAGCAGCATTGAAGACTATCTAGTGTAATTTTATTTTAATTATGTCGATTAGTTAATTTTCATTTTCCAAGTGTATGTTTAAACTTTCAAGTATTGAATTAAGTTGTTTTAGTTTGTTGTAAACCTTTTTTAGTAATTAATTTCAAGTTTCAAGTTCGAATTTATTTTATGCCATTTTCAAGTTTAAGTTTTCATGTTATCTTTAATGTTGTTCTTAGTGTGAAATGGACTAGAATAGAACATATAAGCTCCCAGGAAGCTGTTATAAGCTTCTAGTAACTTACAACTCAGTTTAGCTAAAAAAGGTTCACAAATACAAATTCGTCAACAAAAGTCAACTGTGGTGAAGATATTGAATCCTGGTGATAATTGATAGTTCTATTGGAGGTTTGGAAGCAATAGGCCTATCTAAAGAAAGGCAAGCTAAGTGAAACATCTCTTTTCATGTTGAGATGTGATGCTTATGTAAGTTCTGTTTTCACTTTTTGCTTAACTAGTGCACAACCTGTGATTCTGAGTTTCTGTTGGTTCTAATTGTAATTGTTTGTTGATTTTGCTTCTATTAGTGTTATCTTAGCTGTAAGAAACAGTTAATTGGTGGTTTGTTGTTTCTATCATAGTTTCATAGTGTGGATAGGATTTTAAGTAGTGTTTGGATCTGTTGGTAATAGTAGTCATTTGAAGTTATTTGGCTGTTTCAACTGCATAACCAGTTTACTTAAGGCATAATATAGATAAATATTGCATTTAATCAGTAGTATATTTAGTGTAAGTCAAAATTAGCTTTTCAAAATCAATAGTAGTTAACTGTTAGTAAAATCAGTGAGCATAATCTCAATTGTTGAATCAAAAGTAGCTTAGGTAGCTTAATCTTACTCCATTACAGCTTGATATATCATAACTAGTGAGATTAGATCAATCAAAATTCAGTTTAGTCAAAGTTGCATTGAAATCAAAAAGTCAAAAAGGTTTAAAATCAGGTTTTGGTCACAATTTTGAGAGCATCTGTAGGGTTTAATTTTTATTGGAAATACTTTTGAAAAGTGGATTTGTGGAGTTTGGTAGCTTGTGAAACATATTCAACAAGAAATTTCATCTTTGAAACTCATCTGCTTATTGGGAAACTTGTTTAAAGTTGTTTGTTTGAACTCAGTCATACCCTGTGCATCAGCTTTTGACCATCTTTCTAGGCATTCATTAGGCTAGTAGTTTAGTAGTATTGTCAAATCTTTTGGGTAACTTAGATTCTCAGTAGGTCAGTAGGGGTTTTGCCCCCATGAGCTTTCACTCCTCAGCTTATTAATACTGCTTATTTGACTTATCACACTGAGTAGTTTGAGCCTAAAATCTGTTTTCAAGTTTTAGGGCTGCAATTGTGTTCTAGTATTTCAAAGTTGAGATTTGTGGTTCATATCAGGCACTCAGACCTTATTGTTGCTTATTTCACTGATTTGGTACCCATTGCTTAATCTGTTTGCTTATTGCTTCTCATTTGAGCATATTTAAACTGCTTTTTGGTCCATAGCTGTGTTTCTGTGATCCTTTTTGTAGTTGCATATTAACTTTAAACATCATTTGTAATCATCTAGGATCATTAGAATCTCATCAAAGTCAACTGAGAGCAAAAAATCAAAAAAGTCAAAAATCATCAGGTTCAATCTCAGTTCTGATCTGCTGATCTGAGGTCAAATTGGACCTCAATTGGTTTGTTTTTGATAGGGCTTTAAGGTTTTTTAGATAGCCAGTCATGTAAGCTACATTTTGCCCCCATAATATTACATCTCAGTGCTTATTTAGACTGCTTAATTTGCCTTGAAAGTCTGCCTTATTCTGCTATTTTCTGTCTTGATTTTAAAACAGTCAAAGTGCTTAATTGGGTTATTTCATGGGTTAGCTGTTTGAGATAAGTTTTTTTGTGCTTGTTTAAGTTGGCTTAACCTGTTATGAGCATTGGGTGAACTTTTGTGCTTATTTGCTTATTTTTGGGCTTATTGCAAACTGCTTATCTGCCCAAATCTGCTTATTTGGCTTAGTCAGCTTCCATTTTTATTTTTCCTAGCTTTCTAATATTATTTTAGATTTTCCTGTAAATTTTCATAATTTTCTAAATAGTTTTGGTATTTTTAATCTTTTAATTAGTTTAAAATAGTATTTAAATCATAATAAATAGAAAAATACTCAGAAAAATATAAATCCAATTTTCATAATTTTCTTTTGTCATTTTTAATCTAGGAAAAATATAATTTCATTTTTAGTCCTTAATAAAATCAAAAATAGAAATATAGTGATAGCTTCTATTTAATAGAATTTATCTTTTTAAATTTTAATTAAGTAAATTTCAATTTTATAATTTTCTTAGCTTCTATTTACTTAGTAATATTTTTAGAAAAAGTTTTAGATTTTTCTTAGCTCATTTAGTATTTTTTATAATTTAAATTAGTTTAATTAGTATTTAAATAATTAATAATTAGAAATAATTAAATAAAAAGTGTAAAAAATTAGAATTTAAGTTTTTAAATAAGTTTTTAGTAATTTTACATTTTTAGGTTTTAAATTTCATAAATTTTACTTTTTAGTCCTTTTTAGATTTTTCGTTGCGCGTCTTTAAGTTAATTAATTCGCGTTTAATTTTGTTGTGCATATCTGTTTTAAATTTGTTATTTAGAATTGTTAAAAAAGCAAAATCAAAAGCAATCTAAATCATCAATCACTCTAATCCAAAGCTTTCCACAATAGCCCATTCACATCTCGTTGGGACACGACCCGGGTGATCACTTGCCCGGTATCACACACATCACATTCACGGGTTTTGCAAGTTTGACTTTTCCTAAGGTTTGACTTGTCATTTCCCAAAGTATCACGTGTGCACGATACTATATTTATTTATATATACTCACACACGGATCAAAATTTGGCGCCGCTGCCGGGGAGGTGTGCTGCGACTATTGTGTTAAGTTCAAGCGATTAGTGATTCGAGATCCTTCTTTCAAGAAGTTCCTATTTCCCAAAAACAATATAAAAAACAAAAATATTTTTCTTTTCTTTTATATATATATATTATCATATAAAAAAAAAACCCCAAAAACATTTTCTGTTTTCTTTGTTAATAATAAATAACAATAAAAAATTACCGTCGAGAACCAAGGCAGAGTACTACCTAACTGGGGGTACGACCATAATAAGTTCCCAAACTAAAGATTAAAACTTGCCTTTGTATCCTTGTGAGTGGTGTACCTTTTTCAAAGAAGCCATTCATCTTGTGATTATTGGTTTAAGTTCACTTGTGTTTTCTCTCGATCTTGTTTTAATTGGATTTTATTTTCGTTTTTCAAAAAAAAAAAAAAAAAGAATCTTCCATCCTTTTTCATAATTCTCTCGACTCTGGGGCTTCTTAGAGTTGTGTTCTAGTGCATGCGCACGCGTTCTTCTAGGTCTACGAGCCCATTGCGTGAGCTTGACAACATTCCTCGAAGACGAGGTCGTAGGCGTAGACGTTCTTCTTCAATAGTCGAACCCGAGGTTCGTGCTATTCCTGTTCTCATGGCGGCTGAGCCGACTATGAATGAGCTTCTCCAAGCACCCACCGAGGATTACGGAGATGCTATCGTTGTTCCGACCATCGTGGCCGAGAATTTTGAACTCAAGACGGGGTTAATAAATCTGGTAACCTCGCGTCAATTTTATGGTTTTGAAAGGGACGATCCTCAAGATCACATTCGATGGTTTAACAAAATCACGTCTACCATCAAATGCAAAAATGTCCCTGAGGAATCAATCAAACTCCTTCTTTTCCCGTTTTCCATCGATGGGGCTGCCCGGATTTGGCTTGATAAACAACCCCCTCGATCGATTTTAACATGGGAAGATTTGGTTAAGAAGTTCGTGAATGAATTCTTTCCTCCTTCCAAAACCACGAGTCTTAAAAACGAAATCATGAAATTTACACAAAAATTCGATGAATCATTTAGTGAAGCATGGGATCGTTATAAAGAAATGCTTCGCAAATGTCCGCATCATGGTTTCTCTGAGTTGATGCAACTCGACACTTTCTACAATGGTGTGAGCTCAGCTGATCAAGAATCTCTCAATTCCTCCGCTGGAGGAAATTTCTTGAATCGAACCACAAGGGATGCTTTAGCAATCATCGAGAACAAGTCTAAGGTCCGCACTCCACGAAGCAAACCGGTTGTTTCCCAAATGAGTGTTGGTCCTTCTACCTCTTCATCCGTGAGTCAGTCCAGCACCGATGCTAGACTTGACGAACTCACGAAGGCTATTAAATCCTTGGTTCTCACCACACAGAAAGTTTCCTCTCCCTCTTCTCCGCAAACTTCTCAACCTGCCGAAGTAAAAAAGGTAGAAGTTTGTGTCACTTGTGGTGGTCCACGTGCATATTATAATTGTACTGCCACCGATGGTACATTTGAAATTAATGCAATAGCCGGTAGTTCCAACCAAGGAGGTAACCAATACCATCCTCAAGTGGAACCAAACTACCGTCCTCAAAATGGACCACCCGGATTTCCTCAACCCAACAATCCAAATAGGTTTAATCCTAATCAGCAAAGAGGGCAAAACGTGCAAAATCAATTTCAGGCCCCGAACAATCAGAACAATCAATACCCACCCCAAAGGGATAATCAAGGGTATTCAGCTCCTCATTACCAAGAACCGCCTTCAAGTGAACTCAATAACTATATCAAGGTTAATGATACCAAATTGAAGGCAATGCAAAATCAAATCTTCACTTTGAGGAATGATTTACAATCTTCAATAACCAAGCAGGGTAATGAGCTGAAGAGTGAGCTTAGGGCTACAAACAACAAAATGGAACAATCTCAAAGCAACATCGAGAATATGCTTTCTAGTCTCATAAGCCATCTCACTCCACCTTCTACCTCGGGAGGTCTCCCTGGTAATACTGTGGTCAACCCAAAGGGTGAACTTAAAGCTATCACCACACGCAGTGGCAAAGCTTATGATGGAACCGAGATTCCTACTACCGTTTCTTCTCTTCCTAAGGTAGTGGAACGTGAACCTGAGGCGACAAAGGACAAGGTGCAAAATACTAGCCCACAAAGTACCGCACACGTCCATCCTCAGGATGTCCCAAAAACCAAACTCAAACCTGGAGTTGTCTTTGAAGCTGTTGAAACTCCCGTTGAGATCCCTAAATCCAAACCTTCAATACCTTATCCATCACGACTCAATGAGCAAAAGCTCCGTGAAAAGGCTAGTCACCAAATGGACAAGTTCTATCAAATCTTTCAAGATTTGCACTTTGACATAAGCCTTGCGGATGCTATCATCATGATGCCCAAATTTGCATCAATGATCAAGAACTTGTTAAGCAACAAGGAAAAATTGTACGAAATGGCAAAAACTCCTTTAAACGAGAATTGCTCTGCAGCAATTTTAAAGAAGCTTCCCGAGAAGCTCGGAGATCCTGGAAAATTTCTCATCCCGTGTGTTTTTCCAGGAATGGTTGAATGCTTCGCCTTGGCCGATCTTGGCGCTAGCATTAACCTGATGCCTAATTCAGTATGGAAGAAACTTTCTCTTCCTGAACTTACTCCTACCTGCATGACTCTTGAGCTTGCAGATCGTTCTATCACTCGTCCACTCGGCATTGCCGAAGATGTATTCGTGAAAGTAGGAAAGTTCCATTTTCCGGCTGACTTCGTTGTTGTTGAATTCGATGCTGATCCAAGGGTTCCTCTCATTCTTGGAAGAGGATTCCTAAGGACGGGCCGTGCTCTAATTGATGTTTTCGAAGAGGAAATAACTCTTCGTGTTGGTAATGAAGCAGTCACTTTTAACCTCGATCAAACTTCGAGGTACTCCTCAAATTATGACTCTGAATCGGTTAACCGAATAGATGTCATTGATGTTGCTTCAGAGGAGTACTCTCAAGAAGTTCTTGGTTATGTTCATAATTCTTCGAGTGGTGATCCCACTCCATCTTCTGAACCTATAATCGCCAATTCTTCTCCTTCTCTCACTCCGTTTGAGGGAAGTGACTTCATCTTAGAGGAAATTGAGGCCTTTCTCAAAAGTGATTCGGTTCCCGATGGAATTGATAACCAAGAGATTGACGTGGAGGGGGATATCCTTCTCATTGAGAAAATGTTAAATGAAGATCCCTCTCTTCCTCCTGTTCTTCCACAAAAACTTCATAAAGAAGAAATCAAATCGGTTGAGAAAAACGATGAATTTCCTGAGGTCGAACTCAAAGACTTACCGCCTCATCTTGAGTATGCATTTTTGGAGGGTGATGATAAATTACCCGTCATAATTGCTAAGGATTTAAGTGAGGATGAAAAGACTGCTCTCATAAAAGTTTTGAAATCACACAAGCAAGCAATTGCTTGGAAGCTCTCCGACATCAAGGGTATTAACCCTGAATTTTGTACTCACAAGATTTTAATGGAGGATGATTTTAAACCGGCAGTTCAACATCAAAGAAGGGTGAATCCGAAAATTCATGAGGTTATCAAACAAGAGGTTCTCAAACTTCTTGATGCCGGATTGATTTACCCTATCTCGGATAGTCCTTGGGTTAGTCCCATTCATTGCGTTCCTAAAAAGGGTGGCATTACTGTTGTCACAAATGAAGAAAATGAGTTGATTCCAACTCGATTGGTTACGGGGTGGCGTGTCTGCATTGACTATCGCAAGTTAAATGATGCCACCCGTAAAGACCATTTTCCTCTACCCTTCATGGACCAAATGCTTGAGAGATTAGCGGGAAACGAATACTATTGTTTCCTAGATGGTTTCTCGGGATACTTTCAGATCCCCATTGATCCGCAAGATCAAGAAAAGACTACCTTTACATGCCCTTATGGAACTTTTGCCTATAAACGTATGCCTTTTGGCTTATGTAATGCTCCGGGCACGTTCCAAAGGTGCATGATGGCCATATTCACCGACATGATCGGTAAAACAATGGAGGTCTTTATGGATGACTTCTCGGTCATTGGGGATTCGTTCCAAGCATGTCTCTCCAATTTAGAAAACATGTTGAAAAGGTGTAAAGACACCAATCTTTGTTTAAATTGGGAGAAGAGTCACTTTATGGTTAAAGAGGGCATTGTCCTCGGCCATAAGATTTCCAAGAGTGGGATTGAGGTTGACAGAGCTAAGGTTGATGTCATTGCTAAATTACCTCATCCCACTACCGTCAAAGGTATTCGGAGTTTTTTGGGTCATGCCGGATTCTATCGTAGATTCATACAAGATTTTTCTAAAATCGCCCGGCCTATGACTCATCTCCTTGAAAAGGATGCTCCTTTTATCTTCTCTCCTGAGTGCGTTGAAGCTTTTCAAACTCTAAAGAAAAAGCTTACTGAAGCACCCATTTTAGTTGCCCCCGACTGGGACTTGCCGTTTGAGCTCATGTGCGATGCAAGTGATTTTGCTATCGGTGCAGTCCTGGGGCAACGTAAAGCCAAACATTTTCAGCCTATCCACTACGCAAGTAAAACTATGACTGAAGCTCAAACTCATTACACCACTACAGAAAAAGAATTGTTGGCTGTGGTGTATGCCTTTGAGAAGTTTCGGCCATACTTGATCTTGACCAAATGTGTAGTGTATACGGATCACTCGGCTCTCAAATATCTCTTTGCAAAACAAGATGCAAAGCCGAGATTACTCCGTTGGGTTCTCCTCCTGCAAGAATTTGATATCACAATACGTGATAAAAAAGGAGCTGAGAACCTAGCTGCTGATCATCTGTCCCGATTGGAAAACCCTCACCAAGATGTGTTCGAGAAAAAGGAAATCAATGAAACATTCCCTCTCGAAACACTCAACGCGGTTACCTTTCGTGGAGATTCTACTACCCCATGGTTTGCCGACTTTGCAAACTACCATGCGGGTAACTTTGTTGTGAAAGGGATGTCGTCCCAACAGAAGAATAAGTTCTTCAAGGATGTCAAACATTATTTCTGGGACGACCCCTACTTGTTTAAAATCTGTGCGGATCAAGTCATCCGGCGGTGTGTTTACGGTCAGGAAGCTATTGATATTCTCAAAGCTTGCCATTCTGGACCTACTGGGGGACATCATAATCCCAACTACACCGCCAAAAAGGTGTTTGATTCCGGTTTCTATTGGCCCACAATTTACAAGGATGCCCAGGAAATAGTCAAAGCTTGTGACGATTGTCAACGTCACGGAAATATTTCACAAAGAAATGAAATGCCACAAAATGTCATTCAAGTTTGTGAAATCTTTGACATATGGGGCATTGACTTTATGGGGCCATTTCCATCATCTCGAGGAAACAAATACATTCTCGTGGCTGTTGACTATTTGTCAAAATGGGTTGAAGCGAAAGCTTTACCCACAAATGATGCCCGAGTTGTTGTGAAATTTTTGAAATCTCTTTTTGCTCGTTTTGGAACTCCACGTGCTATTATCAGTGATCGTGGTACGCATTTCTGCAATGACAAGTTTGATAAAGTCATGCAAAAGTATGGTGTTACACACCGTCTTTCTACCGCGTATCACCCCCAAACAAGTGGGCAAGTGGAAGTTACCAATCGAGGAATTAAAAGAATCTTAGAAAGGACCGTAGGAGAAAATCGTGCATCTTGGTCGGATAAGCTAGATGACGCACTCTGGGCCTTTCGTACAGCTTACAAAACACCCATCGGGTGTACTCCATACAAGCTTGTGTACGGAAAGGCGTGTCATCTGCCGATTGAGCTTGAGCACAAAGCCTACTGGGCCCTCAAGCATGCAAACTTTGACCTTCAGACAGCGGGTGATCACCGGAAAGTTCAAATAAATGAATTGAATGAACTTCGTGATCAAGCATACGAGAACTCTTTAATCTACAAAGAAAAAACAAAGAAGCTTCATGACTCAAAAATTAAGAACCGCGTTTTTAACGTTGGTGATCGAGTCCTTCTTTTCAATTCAAGATTGAAGATCTTCTCGGGAAAACTCAAATCCCGTTGGTCTGGTCCATTCACTATCACAAAAGTTTATCCATATGGTACCGTTGAGTTATCTCAAGCTGACGGACCTAACTTTAAAGTGAATGGCCATCGGTTGAAACATTACTTTGGAGAGGACATACCACCCATGGTTGTCCCAGATCTTCAAACGTTCCCCAAGAACAAATAAATGCGGGGTCGAGTCAAGCTAGTGACTCGGTGAACAAAAACATTAGCCTACCATATGGGTTTTCACCCATATTTCTGACTTCTTTCTATTTTCTACCACCCTAGTGTGGGGGAGATGCCCCACATGTTGTATATATGGAAATTTTCAAAAAAAAAAAAAAAAAAAAAAAATGTGTGTATATAAATGGCTATTAATATTTCCTTTTTACGTTCTAAGTGTTGGTTTAACAACCAGTACTTTGAATATTGAGGGCAATATTCAGTTCTAAGTGTGGGGGGGAATTCTAGCGAATTTAATCAAACGTACCATCTAGTACCCCCATTTTAGCCAAAATTTTAAATTTTTTTTTCTCACTTAGAACGCAATAAAATGGTTATCAGTCTGCCATGTCTAACCCACAAAAGGATTGGCTAATCCAGGAGCAAACGGCTCTTGGTAAAGATGTCTCAAATCCGTTGATGGCTTGCAATTTGCCGAAAATTGTATGGTATTCGACTCGCCATATCTTTAAAAGTGAAGAGTTGGCTAGCCCGCAAGGTTATGGCTTGTGGTAAAGGCAGTGGAAAAACCATAATTGGTAATCAGCTCACCAAAGATAATAGTGATAATTTATCTAAGAGTTGGCTAGTCCAGAAGCAAACGGCTTCTGGTAAAGACAAATCAAAACCGTTGACAGCTGATGGTTTGCTCAAAATCATATGGTTATCAGTGTACCATAGTTCTTACTTGAACCGAAACATTTGGCTACTCCAGAAATGATGGATATTTGGTAAAGAGAAAAATCCATTAAAACTTCATAAAAGATTGCTAGGGACTAGCAATAGTTTAGTGTGGGGGATTGATGAGTGTCTAAATACTCATCATTTTTGTCTTATCTGAACTGCCAAAACATTCAAAAACACTCAGAAATGCATCAAAATACTGAAAATATCCCAGGGATTGTGTTTTATATGTTTTAAATGCAAAATGTTTAAAAACAGTTGAAAAACGAACAAAGTTTGCAAAATTGGCAGTTTCAGTCCCTCAAGTTTCAAAACTTGTCAAAATTAGTCCCTAAGCATTTGTTTTGTCAGAAAAATCACCAAAGGTCCTTTTTAATCATAAATTATCATATTTAGTCCTTTGGTGAAAAGTTTGAATAAATTACATCTTTGGTCCCTCAAGTTTGAAATCTGTCAAAAATAGTCCCTGGGAATTTTAAAAGATAGAAAAGTGCAATTTTGGTTCTTGGATTATTGAAACATGGCAGGATTTTACCTTGGTGTATTTTGGAAGATGAGCAAGATTGGTCCTCAAAATTTCAGGAATTACAAGTTTGGTCCTTGTGATTTAACTATAACCAACCGGACCCTTAAATACCCAAAATAAATAAACAACCCAAGCCCATCCCATTTATCATATCCCAAGCCCAAACCATGAACCCAGCCACAACCCGAATGAACCCCCTTACCCATTTGAACCCCAAGCCAGGCCAAAGTCAAAGAAATAAAAACACGGGTCAAACCCACCTTTTCCACCTTTATCCCTCAAACCACTTCACGTGCAAACCCACCCCTGCAAAACCAGACACACGTGCATCTGCAAAACCACCCTACACCTTCATCATCACCTCTAATCACTGAAAACCCACTAACCCTCACCCCAGTCCAACATAATCCCACTCACACAAGCAAAATCTGTCCTTCGCTATAATTAGAGTTTTGGCGCCAAAATTGAAGAACGGCCAAGATTGAATTTCTCTCATCCTAAGGCCAAGATTATTGCTGGGAAAAGTCAATGGGGTACCCTAAACCCTAATTTCTATCTATAAGAAGAAAGAGAAGCAGCATTGAAGACTATCTAGTGTAATTTTATTTTAATTATGTCGATTAGTTAATTTTCATTTTCCAAGTGTATGTTTAAACTTTCAAGTATTGAATTAAGTTGTTTTAGTTTGTTGTAAACCTTTTTTAGTAATTAATTTCAAGTTTCAAGTTCGAATTTATTTTATGCCATTTTCAAGTTTAAGTTTTCATGTTATCTTTAATGTTGTTCTTAGTGTGAAATGGACTAGAATAGAACATATAAGCTCCCAGGAAGCTGTTATAAGCTTCTAGTAACTTACAACTCAGTTTAGCTAAAAAAGGTTCACAAATACAAATTGGTCAACAAAAGTCAACTGTGGTGAAGATATTGAATCCTGGTGATAATTGATAGTTCTATTGGAGGTTTGGAAGCAATAGGCCTATCTAAAGATAGGCAAGCTAAGTGAAACATC
>CP139509.1:746433-898932 GCA_021014915.2 Artemisia tridentata subsp. tridentata
TATATATATATATATATATATATATATATATATATATATATATATATATATATATATATATATATATATATATATATATATATATATATATATATATATATATATATATATATAGGGTCCCTTTCTTACGAGAACCATGTTATCTACAAGAACTGCGAGAACCACCTTTTTACAACTAATAATACACAATGTACATCATTTAATGCTCCATATCATTTTGTTATTTTTATTTAATTCAAAAGGGCATATTAGTAAAAGACATTTTCATATTATTTTTGGTTTTTTATATAATTTCCGTTTTTTTTTAAATCTTAAAATTCGGAGTTTTTTTTTTTTTTTTTTTTTAATGGTAACATGTTTTCAAATAGTCATGGTGCATACATGTTTTTTATACCTAATCATTAGTTATTTTAAAATCTCATGGTGCAAGCATGTTTTTTTCCCCAAATAGTCAAGGTGCATACATGTTTTCAGTTAGTCCAAAGTGCATATATGTTTTTTTTTCCCTTTCAAGGTGCATATAGCTTTTTTAATATAATGAAATTTATAACAAACCAAGAACATAAATGTTATATACAAACTTCGATATCGATTGAAATACAATTAAAATACAAATTTCTAAAAGCATAAATACATGAATCTAATCGATCTATACACGTGAGCACTAATAATATTCAACACAAATGAACATATGCGCACGAGTAGCCGTCAACATTTTTTCAAAAGTCGGACATACATGCACACTTGTAGCCGTGACCATTCTTGTAATTACACCTGATACAAAGAAAAGTACAAAAATTAGCAACCATAATATTATTAAAAATTATACATGTACATGAGTATATGTATGTTTTAGGAAACATACTTGTTTGGCAAACACAAAACATATATGTTTTATACGTAAACATATAATCCAAACATAAAACATATATGTTCTATAATCCAAACGCAAAACATATATGTTTTATACGTAAACATATATGTTTTTTTTATAAAACACATATGTTGCAACCACTCGAACGCACCCTAATTTGTTGCAACCACTCGAACGAGCACCATAGGTGTCTTGTTAATCCAACCGAACAAGCAACACCACATTGGTGGTGCCTCTTGTCGGACTAAACACATCAACGCAAGCACAAACAAGCAAACACTCTTAACCGAGACCAAACAAACATAAGACCACCCTTGTGGTGTTTTCTGTTTTCTGTGAACCAGGGCAACAACCAAACCAAAATCAAAACTCACCCTATGTGGGCGTTTCCCCTCGAATGGAAATAAACGAGACACAAAACCAGGCAAATAAGCAAAATACGAATAAGCCACAAAATAATCTTCTAACAAACCTTACCCTATTCGGATCTTACACAAATCCGACACAAACACATCAATTCCCAGGTCAAGCTTTACCAAGACTGATCCAAATCCATTGTAGATCTACGATCGCCAAAAGGCAATATCTACGAAAAAAAGGCAAGATCTACGAAAAAAAAAGTTACAAATATATAAAAAAACATCACATCTATAAAATACAATACAACTTTGAAACCATAGATCGAAACTTTTTTATAAACTAAACAAACATCACTGTCCTAATTTTGTCCTACTAAACAATCATACATATTAATCTTATGTATAACCAAATAAAACTCAAGTACGTTAGAATTAGTTTTGTTGCTTGCATAAGAATATAAAATACAATATATCATATCTTATCACAAACAAGAATAATTGATATCGAAAGCGTCGTAAATAAAATAATATATTGATCCATGAGTTGCAAAAGTGAAAGCAATAGTTAGTCATAAAATATAAAATAGTACCTAGTAATACCCATGTCTCCACAATTAATAGATGCTTTTGGTACACATGATCATTCGCTCAAGGGAATTCGCCCATCAATTACTGGTGGTTATTCCTAGATCAGTCATGTGTTTTTCTTTTTTTTATTGAGATCTATCGTGTGTTGAAGACGAAGGCTGTAAATAATGGAGGTGATGGAACTAAAATGGAGAATGGAGGCCGGTGGCTAGGGTTGAGATGAAGGAGAAAAGATAGGTGTTTTAGGTTTTAAATGTAACTGCAAATATACGGTTTAAGGTATTGAAAACATTATTTTGATATGACTATAATACCCTTTAGTCATTTACAGAAGTTTCCTAATCTTTCCTTAAATGACACTAATGGCACATATCATCTCAGTCATTGATCAAAATATCCAACGGTTTAAAGGTGGTTCTCGCAGTTCTTGCAGATAAGAGTGGTTCTCGTAAGAAAGTTACACTATATATATATATATATATATATATATGAGAAAGTAAAGAAGTGAGCATGGTCCAATAGTGTCCAAAAACAACCTTTTAACAATCACTTTATCAAATATCTTGGCCAGTATGTTCCTTTCATCCCTTTTATTAAATTGGGTGTTAATGTGTTATCTAATGTCTCATAGTATAGATGCTATACGTGGCAATATCGTCCCATCAAAATAGTAGGGATAATATTGATCTCCCTTAGACCTTCCATAATGGGGTGTGGTTGCCTATTTTTTCCCCTTAAAACGCTTGAAAACGCCCCCTCATTTATAATCAAGGGGCGTGGTTTTCAAAAAAAAAATTTGAGCGTGGAGATTAAAACGCCCTTGCCCCATGAGTTTTTCAAAAATTTAGCCGTTGCAAACGGCTATATCCCCCCTTTTTTTTCTTTCTTTTTTTTTCTTTTTTTGTAAATTCAATACACTTTTTTATTTCCTCTATAAAAACCACCTCAAACACCAATTTTTTATACACATTCTTTCAATTATCTCCCTCTTTTACAATAATATTATCTCCATCTTTTTTATACACATTCTTTCACTATGAATCCCAACCATCTAACCCGCCCACAAAATTATAACAACCCCGGTTATGTTCCTCCTCGTCGTGTTAACGAGTTTACAAACCAAGAACTTCTCGATGTCATCTCACATTTGTCACCGAACATTCAACCGCAAATGGGGTTTCAAAATTTTGGTTTAGGTAACCAAAATTATGGGTTCAACTCTTACAACCAACAAAACACCTATCAACATTTCTCCTCTCAAAACTTCGCGTCTCAACAATTTCAACCGCAACAATTCCCGTCTCAAAACTTCCCGTCTCAACACGAGCCGTTTGATGTCGAAGATTACGAGACGGTTCCCGAGACTCCTCCAAGTGTTACGAAGGGTAAGAAAGTCGCCGCCGAACCGACTCAACCAAAAAAGCGGTCTCACAAAAAGAAACTCGCGAACGAGCCGAGAGCCACGACCAAGCGTACGCCTTGGACTGAGCACGAGGAAATGTGTTTGGCTCTTGCATGGATAGAAATTGCCACTGATCCTAATGCCGGTTAGGGTTTTTTTTTTTTTTTTTTTTTTTTTTTTTTTTTTTTTTTTTTTAATTATTAGGTTCGAATTTTTTTTTTAAATTAAGTTCGATTTTTTTTTAATTAGGAGGTTCGGATTTTTTTTTTAAATTAGGTTAGAATTTTATTTTTTAAATTTAGTTCCATTTTTTTTTTTTTTTTAATTAGGAGGTTCGGATTTTTTTTTTTTTAAATTAGGTTCGAATTTTTTTTTTATAGTTACTAACTTATTTTTTTTTTATTGTTTAGTGGATTATCAACGCGGACACGTATTTTGGCATCGGGTTCGAGAAGCTTTTTTTACGGCCATGGAAGTTGGACCTGAATACCGTACGCAAGACATGGTTTCGGCCAAGTGGACCGAAATAAATAGTCGGTGTCAATTTTTCAATACTTGCTACAACCGGAAAAAAATGCCGTACCAAGCGGTGAGAGTTTGTTGGAATGGCCGTACCACGCCGCTTGCAAGGAATACAAACAAGTCAAGTCTCATCCATTCCAATTGAAGCAAGTATGGGAGTATCTCCACACCCATCAAAAATGGCTAGAGCAAACCCCTTTGGAAGTTCGTACAACGAGACCGTCAAAACGGTCCAAAAGTCAATCATCATCCGCCACCGAACACGAGAGCCAATCGTTCGATGCCCACACGTTCATCAACTTAAACGAGTTTGCGGAAGAAGACGAAGTTGTCGTTGAGAGGCCAAGGCCCTCGGGTAGGCGAAGTGCCAAAGGAAAAGGGGTTTCCTCGTCCTCGTTTGCGGGCACCGACAACAAAGCTTTGAGCCAAATTGCGGCTCAACTTGCGAGGATAGGGGATGAGGCGGAGCGTCGTCGTGCGCTTAAAGAAAAAAGATACAACGACCTCCAAACAATTATCAAAAGGAAAGATTTGGAACAATTGGAACGAAGTACCGATGGGCTAGACCCCGTGGCAAAACAAATTAACGAACAACTCAACGAAGAAATCCGCCGAAAATATCGTGACGCTTAGTTTTTATTTAAATGTGTTGTCGTTTTTTTTATTATGTTTGTCGGTTTTTTTTTTTATTATGTTTGTCGTTTTTTTTTTCTTTTTTTTTTTTAATTATGTAATGTTTTATGTTTTATTTTAATGAAATTGTCTTTTTTTTAATATTATTTAGTTTTATTAATTAGTTTTAGTGATTAAAAAAACAAAAAAAAATAAATAAAATAAAAAGGGTGCCACATGGCGCAAAACGCCCCTACTACCACTACACCACTTTTTCTACCAAGCCCTAACATGGCCCACACTTCCACATGGCGCAAAACGCCCCATCCTCTCTTACACACCACTACACATGGTCTTATAAATATTAGCAGCATGTACGTACGTTATAAAGTATTAGTATCATGTATCCAGTGTCCTCGAGTTTCTTAGAATCATTGAATTCGAGTTGGCCAATATCCACGTTTCATGTCCTTGCAACACCATCTACAAGTCATAGTTGATATCGACATTTTCCAAGATACTACATAAATAGGAGCATAAGTTATTTCCAACTGTAACATATTAACATGTAAGATTATGCAAATCAACTGGTTAATATAGAATATGGTTATGTACTTATGTTAGTGATTATTTCCATCTGGCTATAGATACACTATCACATGACAAACCTTTATCGTGTGACTTGTGCGTTGAAATATGTTTTTAGGTGGGTTAAACTAGTCCATTGTGATCGTGAGTAGAGGTGGCAATCACAACCCATCTAGAGAAAAATGGGTTGCTATGAGTCAAAAATAACAGCTTATGGGTGTTAGTGTAAATCGTTGAATGAATTATTGTACAACACAATAAATAGGATGCAAAGATAAATCTAGAAGCGGGCTTAGGCCCGATATACTAATGGGTCGACTAACACTCCGACGCAATTAAAGCGGAAGGACACCGAACGCTCAAACTGGTACGAAATTCCTCAAACAAAGCAGAAGGTAGACCCTTGGTGAAGATGTCCGCATACCGATAACCAGACGGAACATGAAGAACTCGAACTTGACCAACAACAACCAAATCACGAAAAAAATGATTATTTATCTCTATATGCTTCGTACGTTGATGTTGAACCGGAGATGACAAATAAACCGCACTCACATAATGCCTTTTTCTTGTGATAAAAAAATATTTCAAGAAAACAAAGTTTAACCTTTATCTTGCTGCTTCTCACGTGCTTTTTGTATTGGAGCATTGATGGAATTATGTCCCGAAGTGGGATTACCATTATAGACTACACTTGTATGACTCGGTTTTGTTTGGTTCGCGTGACCTTGCATTAGACACCGGATATTGCACATAATATTCCCATAGCTATAGATGGCATAGCAAAACTTTCCAAATGTTAGTCAAGTCAATGGCTTGCACAATCTAAAATAACTTGTTTTAATAGTATCTTTTTCCAATAATTTATAGGTAAAAACATAAAATCATTCTCAGGCACGAGTTTTAGAAACTAGCAAAATGACATATGACAACAATACATTATTATACCTCTATCGTTTTACACAACGCATATAAAAGCTTGCAAGTGTCTGATTTTCAAGTCCTCGCAAAAGAGTTTGCGATGAACAAATAGATGTCGTGAACTTGAGAGTTTCACCAAAAAAAATCATATCTTTCATCACTAAGTAGCTAGCACATTTAAGGTTGCATGCAGTTGTTACTTTAGAATTGCTTAAAAGAGTTTGCAAATATAGTCTAACAACTTTTTCAATATATGATAACCCAAAAAGAATGTGTGGTGATGGTGGGTCATAACAAATGTATATGAAAAAGACTAACTTAATGGGTCCAAAATATATTAAAACAGGTTCAAATCTATTTTGTCTCTACAGGTTTGAAATCGACCCAGCTGTAAATTAAGGTTGGTAAATAGAGAGACATGGAGCATGCACGCAGGTCATCAGGAAACATCTCTTTAGCAACTAGCAATTGCACGGATTTTAACAGTTGGGATTTCCATTATCTCTTTCTGGTCCCAACTACTCCATTACTTTGAAGATTTGTAATAACTAAGTATTTTAAAATTTCAAATTCCAGATTTTGTTGAATCTCATTTTTAAATTGGTCTTGATAGACCACAAGATCGCCCAAATCAAATCCCAACTACACCACCACTTGAAAGCCAACCGTTGAACCTTTTCGCCAACTCGCCTCCAACACGAACTTCTGTTCCAAATACACCATAACGTAATAACAAGACATATATTCCATGCAGCCTTCTCCTTAGACACAAAGTAACAAAGTTTTGATTGCTTGACAATTATTCGAGTTGACTAGTAACATGTAATTTTAGATTTTAATCATGTATGAAAGATGATTTAAGCTCGCTAAATTTTGTGTATATGATACTATAAGTTTTGTTGTATATAAATAAAAAATGAGTGTGTGCATATTATCTTCCATCATGTATACGTTACGATTCAGACTTTTAGTTAAAATTCTATAATCTTTTGTATTATATCATATGAGAAAAAATCGTTCATAGTTTCATATGCCCTTGGATGTAAGTCAACCTGCCAACGCACATTAAATCCTTGTGAATTTATCGTCATGTCAGTGTTAGAGTTTAATGGAAAAATATTAATCGTGTATGTCTAGATTCGAACACGGGACCGAAGGATTGCACACTTTACGCATGAATGATCAAGTAAATAATTAATATATATAATAATTATGTATTTTAATTATTTGGATACGAAATGATAACTAACGGACGTTAAGTAATTAATGGAATTGATTAACGACCGTTAGGGAATAAAGGAAGGACCGTTAGTGAAATTAGAGGATCAAGAAGGATCTAGAACACCTTGAGGAGGTGTTAGGCCGATCGGCCATATGGATTCAAAAACCTAAATCGCACATCTTGTTCTCCAAGTAAACATTCACTATAAATAGAGCCATCAATTTCTGACACGGACCTGTTAACACGATACGACACGACCTGTTCTTAACAGGTTTCGTGTCAGGTCTTAACAGGTTTCGTGTCTTAACAGATCCGGACCTGTTAAGACACGAATGAAATTAACAGGTTTCGTGTCTTAACAGGTCGGACCTGTTAAGACACCTGTTAAAACACGAATGACCAACCTCCAGCCCAACATCAGAGCCCAATCCAATCAAATAGACCCAATCCAATCAAGAACTATCATCAAATAATTATCCAGACTCCTTGTGAGTTGAGATAACCCTAAATCACAAACATAACGCCTACTAAACTCAGACAAATTATTTTCATATCACATCAAGAATAAGTATCATGAATCGATCGATCTCATTTCCATCACACATTATTTTCTTGGTTATAGATCAGTGATGAGTATCATCAAACAATCGATCGATCTCATCTCATCACACAAATAATTATCATCAATCGATCTTATTTCCATCACACAAATTATTTTCATATCACATCAAGAATAAGTAAAGTAACACCAACAAGAACAATCAATAACCGTAGTACAGTGTTCTTCACGATCTCTATAAGGAGATCTCGGGTTGGTTTTGTTTGTTCATTTTTGTTTCTTGGTTATAGATCAGTGATGAGTGTTTGGTATAGATCTTAGAAAGATCTTGAAAAACAAAATGAGATGCACGATACCAAACAACCTGAGATCTTTTAATTATTATTATTATTATTATTTTTTTGGCTCAAAACATTGTTGGGTGATTTGTATATGAGATAGTGATGGTTGTTATAGGCTGTTCTCGGTTAATTGTTAGATGGATAATGGCTGTTGACTTTTGATTTTCATTATAGTTTGACTCCTTTTTCAGTTTTGACACCAATAATGGCTGTTAACAAATTAGTCGGATTTTCATTATATTTTGACTCCATTTTCAGAAAGATCTTGATAATGGCTGTTAACAGATTAGTCGGAATAACCTGAGGTGTAACCTGGGATTAGATTAGTCAGATTTGGTTGTGGGTTTCGTGTAACCTGTTAACAGGTCCTTATCGTGTAACCTGTTAATTTTTGTGTCGTGTTCGTGTTCGAAAAAAGTGACACGATTTGTTATCGTGTCGTGTTCGTGTTCGACCTTAACAGGTTTGTGTCTTAACAGGGTCGTGTCTGACATGATATGCCAGCTCTAACTATAAATACAAATTGAAAGGTTATTGTTTTTCTACCTTGTGTATTGCTATAACCCTAAAATTTGTTTCTCTCTTCCTTGTCTTCTAAAACCGGTCGAACACTTCTCAAGAGTGTCGATCCATATGTTTTCCAAATTAACAAAATTGTTTTGGTTAATCGTGTTCATTCACTAGCATCAATACTTGATTGGTTATCGTACGTGTGTACAAGAGTTCGGTAATAACTTACTTTAGTTATTCTTCTTGGATTGTGAAACAAAAAGGTAAGGGGTTTCATGGTAATCCTATTTGTTTGATCAAGTGAAGTGAAGAGAAGATTAGATCCTTGTTTAGCTAGGATCAAAAGGTATGTAACTATTTATTATTCGGAAATTCTTTATACGTGTTAAATATTCGATCTTGCTTCCGCTATACGTGCTTTGATGTGTTTATTTATTTAGATGATAGTCATGCTATTTAAATTCCTGCAGTGGCATCAAGAGCCAATTTAACATGTAATTGTAATTACCTAAACGCATAATAAAAATCAAATATTGATTTGGATTTACATGTTAAGTCGATTTTTATTCTAGGGTTTTTTAACATACAATAAAAATCGAATCATAATTTAGGAGGGGGGGGGGGGGGGTGGTCCGACCCTCTTTTAATAAAAAGTTAGTTTTGTAACCCTAAATTAGGACATGTTGTGTTTATGTGTTTATTTGAATAAGGGTTACGTTCCTGGATAATCTATGATTCTTCATGCAAGGAATTCATGGATTAGGATTTGTTTTTTGTGCTACATGTTTTAGATAAATCTAAAATTCGGGAAGACCTAATTAATTTAATTAATGAATCAATTATGTGCAACGTGGTATATAATTATTAAGGCTTACGCGACCAACTTGTTGGTGTCTGTGGTCCATTGGGTACAATGCGCTCGAAAACCAATGGGAGTCTTTATAATTATATACATAATATTCACATAGAGATTACTAATAGGATTTATCAAAAGGTTTGCATGTGGCTATATAATTTAATGGTTAAGAATATATATGCGTTATTATGTGTTTATTTATTTTTTGTTAAATCACTTGTCTTTTTTGTTTAAATTGTTATTGAATTGTAAGCAAAAAGAGGGTAATTTTTTATATAAAAAATAAATGGACCTAATAACTATGAAACCTTGATGTGGTAAATTATTTATTGCCAAGTCTTATGTGTCGACAGTGGTTCGCTTCGCAAGGTAATTTGCTCCCAGGCGAGACTAGCAATTTAATAATTTACAACATAAATTTTTTAAGCTTTAGAAAATCTTAAACTTTTAATTGATTGATGCAACTGTACAAAATTGGTCGAAAGGCAAACCTAATTTTGACAAACTATAAGGTTGGTTTAAGGTTGGTTTCGCATTAAATTGTGGCCTTAAAGAGACTCCATTCTGTCTCTCCGCCCTCTTGTGCGTCAAATTAGACTTACCAAGTACAACTATTATATATGTACGAAGCATCTTAAGGCAAAGTTGTAAGTTTCTCAACGCCATCAATTAAAACTTTGTTGATTTAAGCTTAGTAAAGAGTAAAAGTTTTTTACATGAAATATATGATACAAGATGAATGCATGACATCTTTGTACATATTTTTTGATTACACATATCAAAATTAATACCCTTAAATTTAAGTTATATGCCGTCCAATGAAACGGAAACACCTGAGATTACATACTTTCATTACTAGCAGCCAAAGCTGATTTGATGAGCATGGATGGTAATCAAAGGGTAAATTACATACTTTCGTTACTAGCAGCCAAAGTTGATGTGATGAAACTATGGTAATTTGCTGTTTCTTAAATTGGTTAACTTAATTGAGTACTCTCATTACTAGCAGCCAAAGCTCATGTAATGAAACTATGTCAAGGCATAAAGATAGGGATAAAACATGCTTACATTTGCAACCGAGGTTGCCAAAATATGTAAATTCCATAATTCTAGGAATTGCAATTTGAGATTGGCAATTGAGTTCGACTCGTACCTTATTGAGTACTTTCATTACTAGCAGCCAAAGCTGATGAGATGAAACTATGTCAATTTGGAACCTAGTTTTCAGTGAAAATTAAATGGTTAAATTTTATTTACCATGGGTGTTTAATTTTCTTGAAAAGTTTAATTATCGAAAGTACTAACTTTTGAACTTTTTTCTATAGAAATGGCCCAACCCGTCAACACTAACATGAACAACATGAGTCTTGCTTTCAAGCAAATGATTGAAAGAGAAAAGTTGACTGGGACAAAGAATTTCAATGATTGGTACCGTTATTTTAGAATTGTTCTGCGAATGGCCAAACGCATTGATTATTTTAGTAAGCCTCTTCCTACTGCTCCTGCTGGTACTGCAACAACTGCAGAACATGAAGAGTATAACATTGATTATGAGAAGCACAATGATGTGGCTTGTCTTATGTTATCTGGGATGGATACTCAATTGCAAAAGCAATTTGAGAACTATGGTCCAATGGACATGATCAATGAGCTCAAACGTATGTTTGAGAAACCACCTATGGCAGAGTTATATTACTTGATATATTCTCTGCATAAGTGTAAGCAGGATGCTAGTAAACCAGTGAGTGCCCATGTATTGGAAATGAAAAGCTATTTGGACCAATTGGATGCACTCGACTGTGGTTACGTGCAAGATGTACAAGTTGGCCTCATCAATCGATCCCTTAACAAGGAGTTGTTTGGTGATTTTGTTCGCAACTTCAATATGCATTGCACGGATAAGACAATAAGTGATTTACATGCAATGCTTATTGACTTTGAGAAAGGATTGTCAAAGAAGGCACCTACACCTGCTGTAATGGCAATACAAGGTGGTAGGATTACTAAGCCCAACAAACCGCAACACGCGAACAAGAACAGGAAAGGTAAAGCTGATAAGGGTAAACAGGTTATGTCCTACCAGCCAATGCCTAAGAATCAGAATCCTCCTAAGAAGAAGGATCATCCCAAGAAGCATTTGGCTGCTTGTCACCACTGCAACACTCCTGGACATTGGAAGAGGAATTGTCCATTGCTGCTAGAAGAGTTGCGTGCAAATAAAAATAAGAAGGCTGGGAATGTCGCGAGCACTTCAGGTATTTTTATGATTGAATTATTTTCTTTTCCTCGTAAGCATAATGCCTGGGTATATGATACGGGATGTGGTACTCATATTTGTAACACATCGCATGGGCTTAGAGGAGAGAAGAAGCTGACCTATGGAGAAAGATACTTGTACATGGGCAATGGCATACGTGCAGCAGTTGAAGCCATAGGGATATTCGATTTAGTCTTACCTTCGGGTTTAATAGTAGTTTTGAATAATTTTCACTTTGCACCTTCTATCATTAGGGGTGTTATTTCAGTTTCTTTGTTAAAAGATAATGGTTTCGTTCACACATTTACTAATGGAATTTCGGTTTCTTTAAATAATGTTTTTTAATTTAATGAAATTCGTATAAATTGTGTGTTTGAAATTGACATGGAGAATCATGTGTCCAATAGAAATAATTCTGTGTATAGCATTAGCAATAAGAGAATCAAGTCAGACTTGGATTCATCTTATCTTTAGCACTGTCGTCTTGCACATATTAGCAAAAAACGCATGGAAAAGCTGCAACATGATGGGCTTTTGAAAAATATCAATAATGACTCATTTGATAAATGTGAATCTTGCATATCTAGGAAGATGACAAGGAAACCTTTTTCACATCAAATGGAAAGGGCTACAGATCTACTTGGATTAATACATACTGATGTGTGCGGTCCACTTAGACATGTGTCAAAACGCGGTGCTAGCTACTTCTTAACCTTTACGGATGATTACAGTCGTTATGGTTATGTTTATTTACTTAAACATAAACATGAAGTCTTTGAGACATTTAAGGTTTTTAAAAGTGAAGTAGAATTACAACTCGGTAAGAAGATTAAGGCTCTTCGATCCGATAGAGGTGGTGAATACTTAAGCCAAGAGTTTAAAGATTATCTAGCTGAGTGTGGAATTGTCCAGCAACTCACATCTCTTTATACTCCACAGCAAAATGGTGTATCTGAAAGGAGAAATCATACATTGCTAGATATGGTACGATCTATGTTTAATCTGACAACTCTTTCCTTATCCTTTTGGGACTATGCCCTTGAAACTGTTGTTCACGTGTTAAATAGGATTCCAACTAAGAAGGTTGATAAGACTCCATATGAATTATGGACTGGTTGTAGAACCTCGTAAAATCCATTGTAATTATGTTCGCTAATAAATAAAAAAAACCTCAGTTACTGTTACCGATCCCCATTATTACAGAAAAATTTGAACTTTTTCTTATTATATTATTTAGTCATGTTTACGAAATAATACAATTCACCAAATGACGAGACAAGCTTTCGACGCGTTTAACAAAAATTAATTAATTCACTAATCCTACTTTACCTCATAAATACACCAATCGGACTTTATTCATTTTCAGCCCATATCTAAATTCGGCCCACTCAATTTTGTTAGCCAACGATTTAAAACCCAAAACCCACTTGTGATTTTATTTACTAGTCGAATTAACCATGCTTCAAAACGAACGTCGTTCTCTCAAATATTAAACACGACGACTATATATTTTTACCTCATCTCGTTACTCGCCTATCCAACTCTTAACGTGCCAAATCTTATCAACTCACGTCGCGTCTTACTTCATTTTTGAAATCAAATCTATTCGGCTTAAATGAACCAACTCGACAAAAATCTATTTAATCAAAACTTAACCGTTTTGACTCTCGTTTGTTCCTACGTGATTCTAAAAATATTACAATCATAGTTCCATAAATAAAATCGAGTGTCATTTCCATATTCTAAGTGTTTCACGATTTTATGTAAATCGATTACATATAAAAGGTAGTCGACATATTTGGTTGACTCACAAGAAACATTCTCCCCATTTTGTGCACACACATAGCCATATTATAATACTAGGATGAGGTAAAAATACATTCAATTCACTGACATGGCTAGTTAGTAGCTTGCATGAATTATTGATGTAAAAACGAAAACAAGAACGTCTCTATTTATACTACACTCTTTACCACCTTTATTCTATCTCAAAGACTCTTAAAATAAATCCCATTCGACCATATCATACTCCTCACGAATCCAGGAGAATTCATTGATCATTGGAAGCTTATCGAAAGAGTTTTGGCCAAAAAGTATATTCTTATACTTGAAGAATAAGTTAACATGTGAGTTAGTTTGTGTTTCACTCACTCCTTCGATCCTATATTTCACTTGAAGTGTTGCAAGTATTTTGAAAACCTTGCAAATTCATCTTGTTCATTATATTAAAACATGCCTCGTTATTTTGTTAATATACTAGAACGTATATTTTTCCTTTATGTACAACGTATACATATATATTTAAGATTACCAACGTGACACGACACCATCTTGGAAGTCATAGAAGTCTCGTATACACTCCTTTCACGTTATTATTCAAGTTACATGCATCATTCGAATCATTTCAAACCTTGTATCAATCGAATATATATAAACAACCCCAATACTTAGAATTATTTCAACATATTTTTCTATATATACACGTTCCAGTCGCCTAGAAAACACCTCCATATCTCGAAATTTAACTTAATAACCATGCTATATTTTTACACCACTCGTTAGACCACCTAGCTAGCTAACACTTTCATTCTTACAACTCATAAAAATAAACTCGTTTCGACACTCTAAAAGTGCCAAAGTAATCGCTAGAAACTGAATGTATAAACAACACAAACTAGCGAGTTGGGCTTTTCAGCCCAATAAGCGAATTATAAGCTCTATGCATAAGCTGGCTTTTCAAAGCTTTTTGATATGAATTTAGAACTTGAAAAATGATATTTTTGATGAGCTCAACTCGTCTCACGAATTACGGATTTTAAAACGTTAACGGGCCTTAAAATGGATCTTTAAAGCCCATTAGAAGAAATAATAAGCTTTATACTTAATAAGCTGTTAAAATAAGATTTTTCTAACTTGAATAAGCTGCGGAAAAGTTAATATAATTTTTCCCATCATTTTTGTAAAATTGGACTAAAAATGTAACGCTACAACACCTAGAGGGACCAAAACTGCCAAAATTTTAAACTATGGACTGAAAATGTAAAAATAGTATCTTTAGGGTATAAAATGACATATTATTAATTCCCAAGACCAGAATTGTATATTGGACAAGTAGAGGACAAAAATTGTAAATTCTAGATAATAAAGGACTAACGGTGAAAAGTTAACGCCATTAGGGTAAAAAGTGTAAAATTGGAAAAAGGACAAGGACCAACATATTCTATTTGACATTATTATTTTATTTTCTATTTTTGTCATTTCAATTCATGTCACATGCATATTTATTATATTTCAGTTATATATTGTTTAATGTTACGTTAATAAATATATTAACGATAATTCAACTAGTTTTGTTTACGTAATATTTATTATAACCTTGAAAATAAATTAATTATCATATCTTGTATTATTAATCTCAATAATTTCATTTACATATCATCTTTTCATAACGGTTAATATGTTATTCATTAATCGTTATCCGTTATTCATTTATCGTTATACGTTACTCGTTTCACAATCACCAAATAGTATTTGGTCAGATTCTCAGATATATTTATTTATCAGGTCTTGTTTCGAAGCCGTTACCATAATCTCATCCGAATTTACATTCCATCTTTCTCAATACCTCTTAAGGTGAGTTATAGCCTCACATTTACTTATTTTAAACTCCGTGAGGGAGATACATGCTATAAATAGATCACAAATATTTTTCTGTATGCTACCTGACTTGATATATGACTAAGTTACCTATTGCCAAAAGACCCTTATTCATGAGCCATTAATCATTTTGTAAGTGAACGCGAATATAGTGAATAGATCTATTTAAGGTTTGACAGCCTATCCCACTAATACTGGACGGAATGCCTTTTGGTTAGTCGTATTAGTCGCGATACATTATATTTGAGTAAAAATAGGAATTGGCAAATCACCTATTACACGAGGGCATAAACATCATCATTGACTTGATGATCACCTCCGTTTTTACGGTACTTTGTTAACGTTTGAGTGTCATGAGACTTAGGGCAATATATATACTGGAATATCAATTTTTCAACTGATTGTATTTCTAATACAATCTTACTTGTGTATCGAACTGATTATTAAATTTCAAACTCTATAACATCACTCAAAAGTTTTGTTGACTTTTAAGCATGTTTATCTCAGGTAACTAGCAGGAGAAGCAAGGGCATGGAGCGGGAAAATTTACTATCTTTTAATAATGGTGTAAAATAAAATGTTTAATTCAGTTTAAAACATTAATCCTTCTAAGGATTTTATTACTCTGATATGTACTTTTGTAACTGAATTTCTATAATAATGGACCTATGTTTTCTAAAACGTCTCTTTCGAGCCGTTTTCTATAATTATGACAAAGATCCTCACAGTAATACCCCGTTTAGTCTTCCGCTGTTAACTTGTAATTTAGGGGGTGTTACAGATTGGCATCAGAGACAGAATTATAGAGAACCAAATGTTTTCAAACATTGAACTATAATCATACTTTCAAAAGAATTAATTTTACACCATACTATTTTACGCCCTCCGTGCCTGCTTGCTGCCGTGCTCAGTACTTTACTTATTAAAGTTATGTTATTCTAATCTTCGTATCTTAGAATTTTACGTCCTTGATGTTAGTAATTACTTACTTTTACTATATACGGATCACTACAGTACTATGTCAATACCCTCCCATGTGAGTATATCATCAGACTCAGATTCTGAGAAGTCCGAGGCATCAGTTACGTCTCCTATATTTCGTCATGCCTTAGCACCTGACGCAGTTTCCGACGGAACCCTTTGAGCAGGGAGAAGTTGCCGCTACGCCTGAAGATCCCTATGTGTCGACTTTACCAATTCATATACCGTCACCGCATCATGAGTTTAATTCATATGATCCTATTTATATTCCACCCAGTAATGACGCATATATGGAGAGCCAGTAGTTTTTACCTGCAGATGATACATCCTCGAAACTCCATCATACTTTACCACCGCTAGCACCCGATCATCTATTTGATCTTTTCTCCCATACTTTTCCATATACATCTCACCCGAGGGAACCGATTCCTAAGGAAGACATACCCTCATCTAGCCGACGTCGTATTTCAGACTCTACCCATTCACTCTCACCATCATTACCTTATCCCCCTGGTTTTACTCCCCCCGGCTCATGTCAATGAGACTGGAGAGAATTCTAGGACGATATTTACCCCTACTTTTACACCTTCTACCGTGGTGACGCATCTGGAACGTCACGGAGATACAGAAGCTCAGAACCCAGATTTCAAAGTTTATGAGACATGTGGACGGACTTAGCCATTAGACGTAGTTAGCATTTGTATAGTTTTAAGGCATCTTAGCCTGCCGCATGTGGCAATTAATAAAGATTCTTGTATCGTTTTGTTATATAACTCAACTGATCAAGTTATTAATGTTATGATGTTGGTTATAATACTACTATATATAGATGTTAATTTATGTTTATGGTTGTCCATATGTATTAACATTTTATTCAGACATGTTGTAATGATTGTAATTATGATAAGATTGCAAACACATAATGAATAAAAATTCAAAATAAACTTGATGAATGTAGAGAAAGTTGCTGAACCTCAAGCTTTTGTAGATGAATCAGTTTGTTCCTTAGCAAACCCATATCAAATTGATCACTTACTTACGATAATATCCGAACATGCCATAATACTTGTGACAAATCTTGTTAAAACTCATATATTCATTTCCCTACTTCTCAAATCGTTCTAAATCATTGTGTAAATTCTAAATCTATATTTCTTATGGTATTAATAGAAATATGGAACATGCAAGCAATGAGACTTCCAACACTGGAGCAATCATGACACCTGCAGATGTCCAGAAAATGATTAATGAGGGCATAGCTGCAGCTCGTGAAGCTGATCGCTCAAGTAACAATATTAGAGCAAACCATGAAGGCGAGACGTCTACTCCTCGTAAGTGTACTTACAAGGACTTCATGGCTTGTAAGCCCACTACCTTCAGAGGAATAGAAGGAGTTACAGAGATGGCTCAATGGTTTGAGCATATCCAAACAGTCTTCAAGAGGAGCAGCTGTCCTGATGTTAGCAAAGTCACCTTTGCTACAGGAGCTCTTCAAGGAGAAGCGTTATCATGGTGGAATGCTACTACAAAAGCCATGGGACAAGATGAAGCTTTTCAACTCTCTTGGACTGAGTTGAAGAAGAAGATGCTTAAGAAGTATTGCCCCAAGACAGAGATCAGGAAACTATAAGATGAGTTTAACCATTGCCAAAAGACCCTTATTCATGAGCCATTAATCATTTTGTAAGTGAACGCGAATATAGTGAATAGATCTATTTAAGGTTTGACAGCCTATCCCACTAATACTGGACGGAATGCCTTTTGGTTAGTCGTATTAGTCGCGATACATTATATTTGAGTAAAAATAGGAATTGGCAAATCACCTATTACACGAGGGCATAAACATCATCATTGACTTGATGATCACCTCCGTTTTTACGGTACTTTGTTAACGTTTGAGTGTCATGAGACTTAGGGCAATATATATACTGGAATATCAATTTTTCAACTGATTGTATTTCTAATACAATCTTACTTGTGTATCGAACTGATTATTAAATTTCAAACTCTATAACATCACTCAACAATTTTGTTGACTTTTAAGCATGTTTATCTCAGGTAACTAGCAGGAGAAGCAAGGGCATGGAGCGGGAAAATTTACTATCTTTTAATAATGGTGTAAAATTGATGCGCGTGTGCGAGTGCTCTAATTTATACCCACGGTATGTCGTTGTGGTTTTAGCAGCATTCAAGTTTTAAATTTATATTTAGCCGACTTATCAATAACACACACACTTTAACGAGCAGTGTACCCGGTCAGTATGAATATAATGGTAAGTAGAGTGTCGATCACTAAGAGTGGGACGTATTATCTAGTTATTCTAATCAGTTTTTTAATATCTTTAAGTTAGCTATACAACCTATTCTAACGCAAGGGGGTTCAGCCTGAGAGACTGGCACGGTTTGGTTGCAATTAAATAATAAACTAAACTAATAGGCACGAATCAGCGAATAGCACACACGTACACAGATAAATACTCGAGACAATAAGAAGACCTGTCCTGATAGTTAAGTAGCTTGTCACTTGTTTTATTGCTAGTTTTATATGAAGTGTATAGTTCGATGCAACGCACCGAGATTAAGTCCTTTCTCGTTGGTTCTAATCTTATCTGCGAGTAAACCCTTAATGATTACTTATGACTATGCTATTTATCTTTCTTCCTACTTTTCTACAGACGATAGAATGCATAGGCGATCTAATAAATAGGCGAGGGCAGAGGCATGGCGACCCGATCAACGCTCAGCTAGACACAGAGGTTATCAATGCACTAATAAAAGTCACCAAAGACATCAACATATAAACTTTAATTAATGGGAAAGCAGTTTTAAGGGAGTGCAACCTTTCCGTTGTCACATTACACAAGCCACCAATCCTGATGAATTAAAGTTTACTAACACAATAAAACAAAACTACTTAATGAATTAAATACATGCAGGACCTTCTTACAGCTCTTGTATCTTCGTTCAAGGTGTGTCTTGTGCTGCTATCTCGACTGAATTCGGCCTTAGGTTTCTGTGGTCTTCGGTCTTCTAAAACTGTCGAAGTCTTAAATTCGTCTGTCATTGGGGTATTTATAGTTTCTGTCTGAGGGTAAGATGCGGCGCATCTAATAAGTAGATGCGGCGCATTGACTTAACTTCGCGTGGGGTCCAAGATTAATATATTCAGGAATATTCGTACACCGCCAGAAGATGCAGCGTATCTCCATTCTTAGATGCGGCGCATGTCTTCTTGTATCTTGGATCGTATCTTGTGAAATCTTGATAGTGATGCGCCGTATGTAATAAGCAAGATGCGGCGTATCTGGAGCAGAATAGTCATGATCATGTGCATTTCAGTAGACTCTTAACTTCTTGCTTGTTTTGCTCCATAATTAGTCCAAAATCGCCAAGTTTCACATAATGCTTGTTTTTACCTGAGAATTACAAAAGTAAACATTAACGTATCAATTCTCACAGATAATATAATAAAACAAGTCAAATAAATAGGATAAATGATAGTAATAAAATTTACTTATTTGAGTTCATCATGGTGTAAAATAAAATGTTTAATTCAGTTTAAAACATTAATCCTTCTAAGGATTTTATTACTCTGATATGTACTTTTGTAACTGAATTTCTATAATAATGGACCTATGTTTTCTAAAACGTCTCTTTCGAGCCATTTTCTATAATTATGACAAAGATCCTCACAGTAATACCCCGTTTAGTCTTCCGCTGTTAACTTGTAATTTAGGGGGTGTTACACTGGTAAAGCTCCCAACTTGTCTTACTTAAAGGTCTGGGGTTGTGAGGCATTTGTTAAACGTGACTCACCAGATAAACTCCAACGGAGATCTGTTAAGTGTATCTTCGTAGGATACCCTAAGGAAACAAAGGGTTACTACTTTTACTTTCCACCAGAGAATAAAGTCATTGTGGCTAGGTATGGTGAATTCCTTGAGGAGAATCTAATATCTCGAGAATTCAGTGGGAGAGTTTATGATCTTGAAAATGATCAAGAAGATACATCACCTTCTGAAAACACTAGCACACTTCCTGTGGAACCTGAAAGTCTAGGTCCTCCACCTGAAGTTGAAGTGGTTCCCATTCACAGATCTGCAAGAACTGTGAAAGCTCCTGAACGTCTATGTCTAAACGTAGAGTGTGAGGAAACTATACTAGGGGATCTTGATGAACCTACTAGTTATAGGGCTGCCATTAATAGTCCTGAAAAGGATAAATGGCAGGTTGCTATGAATGGGGAAATGCAATCCATGAGAGACAATGAAGTCTGGATTGAAGTAGACCTTCCTCCCAATGCTAAGGTAGTTGGGAGTAAGTGGCTCTTCAAGAAGAAAACGGACATGGATGGCAATGTACACACCTATAAAGCTCGTTTGGTGGCTAAAGGCTTTACCCAAACATATGGTGTTGACTACGAGGAGACCTTTTCTCCTGTAGCTGACATTAGAGCTATTAGGATTCTCATAGCTGAATGGTCGCCTAGATGAAGACATCTATATGGCACAGCCTGAGGGGTTTGTGAATCCTGAATTTCCTGACCGTGTATGCAAGCTTCAAAGATCCATTTATGGATTGAAGCAAGCATCACGTCAATGGAATAAGAGATTTGATGAGGAAATCAAAAGGTTTGGATTTACTCAAAATCTTGATGAGCCATGTGTATACCACAAAGCTAGTGGGAGTGATGTTATTTTCCTAGTTCTATATGTTGATGACATATTGATCATGGGTAAAAACATTCCAAGCTTGAATGAGGTGAAAACCTATCTTGGGAAATGTTTTTCCATGAAGGATCTGGGAGAAGCAGCATACATTCTAGGAATCATGATCTATAGAGATAGATCAAGGCGGTTAATTGGTTTAAGCCAAAGTGCTTACATTGACAAGATATTGAAGAGATTCGGTATGCAAAATTCCAAAAAGGGATTTTTGCCAATGCAAGTAGAACATGGCTTGAGTAGCAAAGCTTGTGCTTCAACACCTGAAGAGGTGGCACGCATGAAGAGAATCCCTTATGCTTCGGCTGTGGGATCCATTATGTATGCGGTGCGATGTACAAGGCCCGCTATGGCGTTTGCTCAAAACATTACCAGTCGTTATCAGCAGAACCCAGGTGAACTCCACTGGACTGCTGTGAAACATATTCTTAAGTATTTAAGATCTACGAGAGAAATGTTTTTAGTGTACGGGGGAAATCCAGAAGCAGAGATGTGTGTTACAGGTTACTGCGATGCATCATGGAAGTGTGATAAAGATGATACGAAGTCTCAGACGGGTTATGTCTTTGTCGTCACTGGAGGTGCTGTGGATTGGAAGAGCAAGAAGCAGAGTACTATAGCGATGTCTGTAACAGAAAGTGAGTATATTGCTGCCTCAGAAGCTGCAATGGAAGCAGTCTGGATTAGGAAATTCTTCTCAGGGCTTGGAGTTATGCCCTCAATCGAAAGACCTATAAAAATGTATTGTGACAACTCAGCCGCAATTACATTTGCTAATGAGCCTGGAATCATGAAGGGCACCATACATTTCCCGATCCGGTATCACTATGTTAGAGAACAAGTGGAGATAGGCGAGATCTATTTACTCAAAGTTCACACAGATGACAAATTAGCAGATCCATTAACGAAGGTTCTACCCAGTGGAAAGCTTAAACAACTCTATGAAGGCATAGGAATTCGTTTAGCTAATAGTTTCATGCATATCTGTGATTAGTGTTTGGATAATGGGATGTTGTAAAACAGTTATTATTTTAATGAAATAAAATAAATTGTTATGTTTGTTTATCATTTTCTTAATAGTATATCCTATATTTGCATGTTTATATCCATGAATATATTTATATATTCTAAACTGTCCGTTGTCGGTTAATGATATGGGAATATCATTAAACTAAGACAAATCTGAGTATTGGTAGAATATACTTGAAAGTATGTTGATGCGTTGTCATACCAATTTCACATGATATTCAAAATGTTTGAATATAGGACTTATCCCGACTTCACTTTTATAGGTGATGTAGCAATAAAATAACATATTAAATAAACAAGCACAACGGAAAACATCACCATACAAGGATCCATATAGCCATCTGATCAATCTAAATGAAAAACAAATTAAACAAATGTGTTTTATACCTTTGTAGCGTGATCTGGGTAACACCAACAATATCACTACACGAATGGAATGAGAAACCCAAGTGATCAAATGGAGATCACCTCTATGTGTATCCACACTACACGTCACCGATCACCACCCGATGCTAGTCTTGACCTCGTAACAATGATTCTCGCAACAACCTACAATAGATTAAGCAAAGAAAAGATCAAAAACACAAACCCTAGATGGGGATGTGTTTGTGCCGTCACTTTTTAAGAGAGAGAGGAGGAGGGAGGACTTTTTTAATTAGGTTAAAATGTGAAGTAGTAAAGATTTGATCAAATCTCCTTTGATCTTATCTTTTCACAACTTACACTTAGACCCTTAAAACAAGCTCCATGAACCCCTTTTCCCCTCCCCTATGGCCGGCCACATGTAGGGCCCACAATGGGCTTGCCCATTGTTGGCCCAGTCCAAAAACACTAAGTCTAACTTAGTATTTAATGGCTCGTTATTGATCTCGAGTTACGTAGTCGTTTATATATTGTAAATACGATAAATACAATCTATAAAATGGTGTCTCTGTGTATAAGTGTGTGACCCCATAGGCTCACATATGTCTAGCCATATAATTAGTGATTATGACACGAGCATACTCCAACAGCTCCCACTTGCGACGTCATAATGATCAAGTAATTATACAAGCAGAGGTTAGCGTCTAGCAACACGCCAATGCCCCTAGAAATATGTGAGGTTAGTTTCTTAAACGTCTCATTTCAGATGGTTTATATGTCATCTATCCTTTTGTTACAGATACCGTGTTGAATATTAGACATGGATCAAAAGTCATTCTAATAGTTCAATTATTATGTTTCTCGATATAGATATTGAACATGATTACCAAGTGGATTTAAGATTCATCTTAATTTCATTTGGGTACGGCCATACAAAAATCTGTTCAATTCATCGAGGGGCCCAATAGTATCTAGCTCCATAACAAGTAGAGGAACAAATCCTATTTTGACAACACGTGTCATTCACATGCTTCATATCACTCCTGATAATGGCTTTTATAACTACCTTATTCAGGATAGCGTTTAACCATATCAAGGAATGAAATTCCACACATGCAAGACCTGCTTGCATCTCAAGTCTAAGGATAAGAGACATAACCTCTTGCGAGATTCACTATTGACGACGATCCATGTAGTGAATACTCGTAGGTTGGGTCAATCCAATGTTCATCACAATGAACAACATGTGAGTGTGGCAAATAAATCACCAACACGCTCACATTTGTCTTAATTTGATGATACTCCCGTATCGTCAACCGACAATGGATAATTTTAGAATAAATAAATTACTCATGGAATAAGCATGCAAATATGGAACACAGTTGATATAAATGAAAACGATCATAACCAGTACATCAATTCATTATAAATATAAACTGTTTAACATTCCAATTATTCAAATACTAAAAAACAGATCTACATGAGACTACTAGCTGGTCGAAGTCCAATGCTCCTAGCATATTCAATATGCTTGGCACAAGGCATTGGTTTAGTGAAAGGATCAGCTATGTTGTCATCTGTGTGAACTTTGAGAAGACGAATATCACCACTTTCGATTACTTCTCGAATGTAGTGAACTTTCCGACGAAAATGTTTGGCACCCTTTTGAACACCTGGTTCGTTGGCTATGATAATGGCACATGTATTGTCACAGTACATATCCATAGGTCGTTCATTGCTGGGGACAACGCCAAGCCCAGAAATGAATTTACGTATCCAAATCGCCTCTATTGCAGCTTCAGAAGCAGCTATGTATTCAGCTTCTGTAGAGGACATCGCGATAGTGGTTTGTTTGGCACTCTTCCAGTCAACAGCACCTCCGTTCATGATGAAAACATATCCCGATTGGGATTTGGTGTCATCACGATCCATCTCCCAGCCTGCATCAGTGTAACAAGTAACACCGAGCTCACGCTTGACATCACCACCATAAACAAGAAACATATCTTTAGTATTTCGTAGATACTTTAATATGTTCTTAACAGCAGTCCAGTGACATTCTCCTGGATCCTGTTGAAATCTACTCGTTAGGTTCTGAGAGAACGCTACATCAGGTCTAGTGCACCTAACCGCATACATTATGGATCCCACAGCCGAAGCATACGGGATTCCCTTCATCCTCTTCACCTCAGCAGGTGTGGAGGGTCCTTGAGCTTTACTCAATACTGTATTTGGTTGCATTGGAAGATTTCCACGTTTGGAATCTTGCATCCTAAATCGCTTCAGGATTTTGTCAATGTATGCACTTTGACATAAGCCGATTAATCGTTTTGATCTATCACGGTAGATTTTGACTCCAAGTATGTACGCGGCTTCTCCTAGATCTTTCATGGCAAAGCAACTTCCAAGCCAGGATTTTACATCTTGTAGCATTGGAATGTTGTTTCCCATAAGTAATATGTCATCGACATATAAGACTAGGAATACGACCATACTTCCACTAGTTTTCATGTATACACATGGCTCATCAGAATTTTGAGTGAAACCAATTTTCTTGATTTCATCGTCAAATCTCTTATTCCAACTTCTGGATGCTTGCTTTAATCCATAAATGGATCTTTGAAGCTTGCATACTTTAGTTGGATGTTTAGGATTCACGAAGCCCTCGGGTTGCACCATATAAACGTCTTCGTTCAGGTGGCCGTTCAAGAAGGCTGTCTTGACATCCATTTGCCAAATCTCATAGTCATAGTACGCTGCTATGGCTATAAGAATCCTAATTGCTTTAACGTCTGCAACAGGCGAGAAGGTTTCTTCATAGTCAACCCCGTAGGTTTGAGTGAAACCTTTTGCTACTAGACGAGCTTTGTAGGTGTGTACGTTTCCATCCATGTCGGTCTTCTTTTTGAAGAGCCACTTGCTCCCAACGGTTTTAGCGTTAGGAGGTAGGTCGACTTCGACCCAGACATCATTGTCTTTCATGGATTGCATCTCCGCATTCATAACTTCGACCCATTTATCGTGTTCGGGACTCGATAATGCATCTCGATAGTTAGCGGGTTCACCATGATCCCCTAACTCATGTTCCTCAGCATCGACATAGAAACCATATCGCTCAGGTGCTTGAGGTATCCTTGCGGATCTACGAATGGGAGCAACATCTTGATGAGGTTCAACATTTTCATGTTCAATCTCATTCTGATGCTCACTAGTGTTACCAGAAGGTTGTGCATCTTCCTCTTGAATTTCATCAAGGTCTACATTGCTCCCACTTGCTTCTTGTGAAATGAGACGGTTCTCAAGAAACTCAGCATTCCGGGCAACAAATATTTTGTTCTCGGTTGGGTAGTAGAAATAGTAACCCATCGTTTCCTTTGGGTATCCTACAAAGATACACTTGATAGCTCTGGGCTCAAGTTTGTTAGGTGTGTCTCGTTTCACGATAGCCTCACAACCCCAGACTCTCAAGTACGACAACTTAGGGACCTTCCCATGCTATATTTTGTATGGTGTCTTGTCTACCTTCTTGGTTGGAACCATATTGAGAATGCGTGCAGCAGACTCTAGAACATAACCCTAAAAGGACATTGGCAATGTTGTTAGACTCATCATAGATCGAACCATGTCTAGCAAAGTTCGATTTCTCCTTTCAGATACACCATTATGTTGTGGTGTATATGGAGGAGTGAATTGTGAGACAATCCCACACCTTTTTAGATGATCTAAAAACTCTTGACTCATATATTCACCTCCTCGATCTGATCGGAGGGTCTTTATGGTCTTGCCGAGTTGATTTTCTACTTCATTTTGAAAAACTTTGAACATTTCAAAAGCTTCATGTTTATGTTTAATCAAGTAAACATAACCATATCGACTGAAATCATTAGTAAAAGTAATGAAGTAGTTAGCTCCTTCCCTAGACGTTGTTCTAAATGGGCCACATACGTCAGTATGTATGAGTCCAAGTAGATCTTTAGCTCTTTCTCCAACATGGGAGAAGGGCTTTCGTGCCATTTTACCAGATATACATGAAATGCATTTATCAAACGACTCATGGTCGGTTGACTCTAAAAGCCCATCGCGTTACAGCTTCGTAATGCGTTTCTTGTTTATGTGACAAAGACGACAATGCCATAGGTAAGTGGAATCTAAGTTATGTTTAGATTTCTTATTGCTAACATTATATATAGAACTATCGTTTGAAATAGAATCACGCATATCAATTTCAAAAATACCATCACGAGGAATAGCATTAAAATAATAAAACATTATCCTTAGAAACTGAAATGCCAAAATGCGTAAATGTATGAATGAATCCATCATCCTTCAAACAAGAAAGTGAAACAACACCTCTATTAATAGTAGGTGCAAAATGGAAATTATTTAAAACAATAACTAAACCATTAGGGAGGATGAGATCAAAGCTCCCTATTGCTTCGACAGCTGCACGGTTGCCATTACCAACGTACAGGTTCAAAGCTCCTTGCTTCAACTTTCTGCTTCCCCTAAGCCCCTGCACATTATTACAAATGTGAGTACCACAACCTGTATCATATACCCAGGATTTGTTAGGAAAAGTATAGAGTTCTATAGTGAAGATACCTGATGTGCTAGCCCTGCTAGCTTTGTTCTTCTTTAACTCTTCAAGGTAGGTCAGACAGTTCCGCCTCCAGTGCCCCTTCTTTCCACAATGGTGACAAAGGGTGTCCTTAGCCGGGTGCTCCTTCTTAGCAGGTGGGGGGATCTTTGGTTGAGGGGCGTAAGCAAGCTTACTCTTGCCCTTAGCTTGTCCCTTGCCATGTGCCTTCGGCTTGTTATTTTTCTGGATATTCCTGTGCCTGATAGCTAGGACCATTCTGACAGTGTCAAATAATTGTTGCCCAGTTGGCTGTCCAAACATGGTTTTTAGTTCTGCCAGCATGTCAAATGCTGCAAGGTCCTCTAAGTCCATTTGGAGCTCGGGGATCATGCTTGCAAGCATGAGACAAGCCACTTCTTGTTGCTCTTGTACCCTACGCGAGTAGGCGGTACGCACAGCAAAAGTAGTAGTAGCAGCAGGTACTTCAGGTAAAGGTTGTTCCAGATGGTAAAACTTTTGTGTAGCCTCGAGGACGATCCTCAGGTTTTTATACCAGTCTAAAAAGTTGTGGAAAACAAGAAGGGGGGTTGAATAGTTTTACGTCTTTTTAATTTATAAAAACTTTTGTTTACTTTTTAAAACTTCGATTCTATCTTATGTGAATTCAACTCTTGATCAATATGAACATATATAAGCAAATATAGATAAGTAATGCAAGTAAGGTAAATATAATGAAATAAGAGAGAGAGATGGAAAGATCAAACCACAACACGGAGATTTATAGTGGTTCGGCTACAAGGACACCTTCCTTTCCCTACTCCACTCCTCGAGTCACCTACTCGAGAGTTATCTTCACTATGTCAACAAACTCCCTTATGGCGGAGAAACCTTACACAACTTTAGCTTACACCGGCTTAACGACACAAAGCTAGATGTCGAGTCCTAATCGTAGCTAGAACCAATCTCACAACTTATACACAACTTCTACACGACTTAATCACGACTTCTTCACGACTTCTTCACAACGGCTTCACGACTTCTTCACGACTTCTTCACGACTTCTTCTTCACGACTACTTCTTCACAGCTACTTCACAACTACTTATTCACAACTACTTCACAACAAATTTACAACACTACTACGTAGTTACACTTAGATCTACTTTATCACAACTACACAACACTTTACACAACAACACAATTGAATGAGGTAAGTAATAACACTTCTTCACTAGTTGAAGTAGAGTTCTTCTTTTACACTTTTGGTGGTGGAAGCTTGGATCACTTAGAAACCAATGCTTAAGAAAATATGATCAAAGGATTTACAATGTTTAGAATGAATTTAGAACAGAAAGTTTTAGTGTGCAAAAGGTGAGTAAAAGTCCGGGAGAAGGCTGGTATTTATAGGAGAAAAATTGGACAGCTGGAGGTCTACTGGAGCGGGGGCGGTCCCCTTAAATAGGGGGCGGTCCCCTTAATAATTAAGGGGGCCGCCTAGTAAAATTAAGGGGCCGCCCCTTCTGTCCGTTGGCCAATTTTGTCCTTTTGTGGGGAAGGTTTTTCTGGAACATTTTAACTGATTTTGGTTAAAAATTTGAATTCATATTTTTATAAAAGATTAAACATTTTTATTTAATGCCAAAAATGTTTTTCAAAAATATATAAAATGTTTTTGATGTTTTATAAAAAATCTAGTTATTAAGAAAATGTTCCTTTGATCATATAATGCATTAAGCATTAGTTCATTCATACCTTAAGTGATTTGAGTTGTAGAAATAGATATTTACAACTAAATACTTGTTTACGTCATAATTTTCCGATTAATGATTTTACATTTTGTGATTATCAAAACGTAGAGATATCGAAAAATATTAATAACGTGTTTAGGCATTATTTATATCAACAATCTCCCCCTTTTTGATGATTACAAAATCTAAACTCATTAAATCTAAAAATTAGTTTTTAGACAAGTATTTAGTGAGTTTACATCTATTTCTCCCCCTTTTTGTAGAATCAAAAAGGTTAAGCCGACAAGTTTTAGAATCTAAATTTGTCGGGACGAGAACTCCCCCTTGATGTGTACTCCCCCTCGTTTGGGGGCACCAAGGAAACGAGCTATGGAACGCTTGCAAAAAAAATGTTAGAAGCACAAGTATATGTAACAACAATAAGCAAGCATATAGAATAAGATCATTCATTTAATAAAGGTGTTGTGGATAAGTACACAACCAAAAGATTACAACATGAAGCATGCAAGCATACAAACAAAAACTACTAATGAAACTACATAATCATCTTAGAGGTACATGGTCTTCCATGGAGCTTGCTTACAAGAAGGGTTTGAAAAATTATTTTTAAGCATTGCATATGCTTAATTGGGTGAAAATGGAGGTGGTGGTTGTGGGTTGGCAATCATGTGTTCAAGAGATGAAAACATGTAGTGTATCTCATCTCTAAGACCAAAGATTAAGGTCCGGTTATGGACGCAACAAAGACAATTATCACCATGGGCTTCAAGCATTGCCCAAGGTATAGGAAAGAATGGTGGTGGGGTTGGTGATGGTGAAAAGTGAGCATCAAGAGGTGTGATGGGTGATAGGGAAATGGCAAGTTGGGTGTATGAAGGTTCTTGAGTGGATGGTGGTGATGATGCTCTTGGTGATGATGTTAGGTGAGTGTGGATGTAGTCATTTATGGATGAGGTGGATGGAATGGAGGAAGATGAAGCTCCATGGGTGGATGGTGTTTTTGATGGTGCATTTGGTGCACTTGGGGATGAATTTTGAGGTGGTGGTGATGGAGTTTTGATGTCATCTTGGGTTAGGTCAATGAAAGGTTGTTTTGGTGGTATGATAACAAGTCTTTGTTTCCTTGAAGTCTTAGAGATGGAGGATTTTGGTGATAGCATTGTGGATGAAAATGGGTGTTTGATGAAGGTGATGGTTGATGAAGTGAAAGGTAATTGTAAGGAGGGTTTTTATATTGTGAAAATGTGGTTGATTTAGGCAAATTATGGAGGTATTGTGGTAATATTCCAAGTCCAGTTCGTGCATTAAGGGTAATGGTAGCTGGGGCTAGGTAAAAGTGGTCACAAGATGCAAAAGGAAACAGTGAATTTTACTGTCCAGATGGCCGGTCCCCTTAATTGTTGGGCTGCCCCCTTAAAAATTAAGGGGACCGCCTAAGGAATTAAGGGGTCCGCCCATCTGGTGATTTCCCAGGCGACCAAATTTGAAAAATTTCCAGAAAAAGGTTATTTTTAGGGTGTCTTTGCAGCAAGTTCCATTTGGATCATGTACATCAAGAATGATTAAATATTATCAATTGCATATTTAAAACAATATACATAAAACAATTATATTAGAAGCATAGTCATATAATTTCAAATAAACTAGTAGCTAGGTTCTAATAAGTTTATCAACTAACATGATAAAAGCCATAGCAAGCAAGTGTCAATATAATAGTACTACATATAAGTGTCTAATAAAATTCAACTAAACATTCATCAAATATGTTTATTTCTTCTTCTTCCCAAACAACTTTCCAAGTGACTTTCCAATGGACTTGAAGCCGCCTCGTACTTCATGGTGCATCTGCCGTTGTGAGTTTAGCATCTCGGTTTTCCTTTTGAAGAGTAGTTCGTCTGTCATTTCGGCATGAGGAGGAACTTGATACTCGGTGTAATCAAGATCCGGGAGATTTTCAACGAAAGTCCTTGGTGATGGGGTACTAGCACGTGATGTGCCTTCCTCCGCATCATCATCATCATCATCATCACCTTGATGAGACGTGGAACCACGAGGTGGAAACGAGACTGACTTACGAGATTTACCCTTGTCACTACGGGGGCGACGGGTACGGACTTGAGCAAGTGGATTGAGGGTTGGTTGAACAGACTCATAAATTGGACTTCGAAGATGTGGATAGTGTACCATGACATGATTGTAGAGACGAGTGAGAAACATACCATATGGTAGATTTGCATTATGAGTGTTTTTGGCGGACATGATACGGTAGACAAAGAGATATGCCAAATTGTACGGTTGTTCAGCAACGATACAATACAACATGTGGACTATGCTAGCCGCGACATGATCACGATGACCACTGGTACCGAACGCATTCTCATAAATGAGTTCTTCCCAACTCTTCATGTCGCGGCGTAGATCTTTGAGAAGAATTTGGTTTTCAGAGATTTCAACATCTTTTGACTTGATCTTTCGACTAGTCGTACCACGAGCTAGCCCAAGATATTGACGAATCTCTTCAGGAGATGGAATCTCGGAGTAGTAAGGACCCTCTTGAGGTCGATTAAGCTCAAGAGAAGAAAGGTCCCACTCATTTGAGAAGACAGCTTGACCGGAGGAGGGAATTCCTAGAATTTGCCCGAATTGAGCAAGAGTAAGAGTGATGAGTTGGTGTTGAATCATGAAGGATATGAGGATAGTGCCAAAGGGATCGGTTTGCAATACCACTTGACTATAGAAGTCAAGGACAAAGCGCGGAATGATTGGCTCATTAATTCTGTAGAGACAATCAAGACTTACGTTGGAAAACATACGTTCTATGTAGTCGGATTCATAGAACGATGGATGGACAATTCTCCCCTCATGAATGTTTCTATCCTCAATGTGATGATAGAGACAAGCAACAGAGGGAGCTATCCCTGGAATAGCGGAAACCTTTGGAATGTATGATTTTGATCTTGAGACATCGCCAACTGTCACTTTGGGCATTTTCACCTATACAGGATGGCAACAAACAAACAAAATAAGAAAATGACATGCATATATTAAATATGCTACTTATGTGGAACGTAAACATACTTCGACTCTAAAACTTAAATCATAAGAAGTAGTTTACAATGTTCCTTAGTTTTAATTTTTAACTCGCTTGAAATGTATTTTATGATGTTAAAGAATAGTTATAGGGACATTATGACAAGAAATCAACAATATCCTAATGTTCTTTTATACGTCATAAGCTACCTTGAAATGTGGCTAGACAAACATTGGATTGTATATCTAGCTATTTCTTACGAGTGTTTATGTTAAGTAACTTAGATTTTGACTCAAAAATTTCTTTCAAAATGTTGTGCCAAACGCTCCTTTAAATAAGAAGAAAACTAGTAAAATTTCAATATACATATGAATTATGTATCTTGACGACTTAAAACAACTAATTTCATGTTTACAAACTTTGACACGTAGTTATAGACTTAATTTAGATTAAGTTTTGATGATTCTAGCTCCTAATCCAAACACTCTCTTATATTTAACAAAAACATTTTTTATGATTCGAAAAATATATTTTTAGTATTTGTGAGTTGTAACAAACCAAAGTGATTAGTTTTAACAAGTGTTTATGGCATAATTCAACAATATGATTAGTTTTGAAAAAAAAAAAAAATGATTAGTTTGACATAATGGTTTTATTAATTACTTAGTTTCTAGGTTGATTAATCATTCTAATCCTATGGGGAGCATTTGATTACAACATTCTTAGACTTAATTTCAATAAAATTTAAGTTTGGAAAAAATTTAGCAAAAGACCTAATTAAGATTAGACTCAAAATTGAATGAAATTAGATGAAATGTGTTTTGGAAAACTTACAAAATATGTTGCTAATCGATGTATAGATGTTTTCCCTTTGTGAAATTGACCCGAATTGGTGATAAGATGATGGATTTGGGATGGCAGTTCGTATACAGCAGAGTGGGAGTGAAGTGAGTTTGAAAAATGGGGTGTTTGGCAAAGTTTTCAAGGAGAAAATTCGTTTTGGCAGCAACAGTAGGCCGGCCCCCTTAAACATTAAGGGGACCGCCCCCGTTTACTAGCCGGTCCCCTTAAACATTAAGGGGGCCGCCTGCCAAATTTTAGAATTTCTTGATTTTTGTTACTGACAGCAAAATATTTATATGTATATATTTATAATATATCAAAAATACGTTTATTGGCACGAAGAAGGAATACTTGACACATTTTATTAACATTATGTTAATAAACTTAATCTTGATAATTTTGGACAAAATGCTCAAGACGTCAAGTCGACAGGAGGTTTAACGATTGGGAAGAAATGTGCGTATATATATATATATATATATATATATAGTGAGACTTTCTTGGGAGAACCATTTTATCTGCGAGAACTGAGAGAACCACCAAAAACATACATGCACGCCTTCAATAATTGTATTTTTGCACATATGTTCTAAAAACAACATATATGTTTTTTTAAAAACATAGTTGTTCTAAAGAATTTGATAAGAAATTGGAAATACAACATTTTTCTTTGAAGGTGTGCATGTATGTTCTTATAAGGCGTGCAACGACAATATTGCGGCCTTGTGTAAGGTTTTTGTGAAAAAAGAGGATGAGTTCATGATGATATTGAAGAACATAGGTGGATACTTACGATTATTGATGATTTGCATGTATTTTTATTTTATTTTAAAAGGCGTGCATGTATGTTTTTTGTGGTTCTCTCAGTTCTCGCAGATAAAATGGTTCTCGTAAGAAAGTCCCCCTATATATATATATATATATATATATATATATATATATATATATATATATATATATATATATATATATATATATATATATATATATATATATATATATTAGTATTATGTGTAAGTGTGGGATGTTGAGTAGATTTTGAGGAATGATGAGGTAATGACGGAGATAGGTGCTGGCGGTGACGGGAGTTTGTTTCATCCATAGTTTTCTTGACTCGACGGTCAAAGTGCTACTTCTACGTTAATCCACTTAACTCACTTCTCTTCATCACCATGAGTTATGTGACAGTGGACATGGAAGATTTTCGTGTTGAACGTTAAAGTTCAAAAGAGGCAAAGGGGGAAGAAAAGGTTCAAGGATGAACAATTTCTTTTAGTTCTAGATAGTCAACAAATGACGTATCTAGGTTATGTGCGTATATATTTATATGTATATATATATATATATATATATATATATATATATATATATATATATATATATATATTACGTATAAATAGTAGTATAGGTATATATATATATGTTTATATGTATAAGGAATAATCTACTAACTAACATACTAGGCATAAAAGATTAGTGGGGGCATGCAATTGGCTAGTTCATTTATCTACGCATATAATGGTGAGCATGAAAGAGCGGCGTACCTTTTGGTCTTCAACATGTGGTCTTCAAGTTCTTCAAAGCATATTAACTTATAAAAGTCAATTACGAAAGAGATAACGCCTTTCCCGATGAGTTTGCAATCTAGCCACTTGGTCCCCATGATCTCATTTGTCCATAGTTGTTTGGCCCAAACATGGTTTGCAATTGACTCGGATGCATATATGGTGGAAGTATTCCCCAAGGATTATAGCTTGGTGGATTTGGGTAATTCCACATTGGGTAACTATTATTATGACGGTTTGGTATATTTTAGTTTCTTTTAGGTTGAGGAGTTTTAGGCCGAGGGTGAGGACTATGTGGTCTTCTAGGTGGAGGTGTTTTTGACCTTAACCTTGGTTTAGAGTATTTTACTTCATTTTTTAAGGATGGGTTATAAAAGGTTTTTACTTCCTCATCACTAGCTATGGGTATTTTTCTATCTTTTATAAGTATATACTTAGGTTTTGACTCTAAAGGTTTTTGCTCACTAGTTTCACATTCAAACTTTACATTTTTAGTTTGACTATTTGAATCCTTAGTTGAATTAAATCCTAATCCGGTTTTATCACTTGATACTCTTTGAATACTTATTATTTCCCTAAGAGAATTACTACTATTTTCGAATTTGTTAAGCCTACAAATTTCCTCCTTAAGTATTTCATTTTCATTTTTTGTTTCTTGACATGTTTTACATTCAAGAATTTCTTTTCCCTTTTCTAAGTTATGTAGTTTAATTTTTAATTCTAGTATTTCTTTTTCTAATTGATTATTAATGTGTTTTAGTGATTTATTTTTAGTCATTACTTTTTGGCCTAATATACATAACCTATTATATTCGTTATCTAGGTCTTTTTCATCTAATGATAAATTTTCATCACTAAAGTATTCGGTTTCGGAACGTACCTCACTTGATGTCTTAGCCATAAGACGCTTCTCTTCTTTTGTGGTTTCTTTCTCGTCTTCTTCACTGTCACTCCATGCTCCTCCAATGAACGCCTTTTGGTTTTGCTCCTTTGACATCATAGGGCATCTTCCAATGAGATGATTTGGATCACCGCATTTGAAGCACTTCCTCTCGCTCTTGCTACCTTTGTCGTCTTTGTTTCTTTGGAGTGTTTTCCTTTCGTCATGTGGTTGTCTAACAAACCTTCCTCGTCTTTTGAAAAATTTCTTGAAGTCTCTTACGGCCATGGCATATTCTTCATCATCACTTTCGGAGGTTGAGCTATCCTCGTCACTTGATGCTTTACTAGCTTTCAACGCGATTGACTTGCTTTGCTCTTTCTTTCCTATGACCATCTCGAAGTCTTTCTTGATTATTGCTTCGTAGACTTTCAAGTTGCCAATCAACTCGTCAAGTTGAAGAGTTGACAAGTTCTTTGATTCTTCAATTGCCGTAACTTTAGCCCGCCATTTTGGATGAAGAGCCCTAAGAAATTTCCTGACAAAATTCTTACTAGAAAAACTCTCATCAAGTGCCTTTAAACTTGTGATGATTGTGTTAAACCTAGCAAATGCATTATCAATTGATTCCTCTTCCGGAATCGTGAATTGTTCATATTGTTGAACAAGAAGATCTATTTTATTATCTTTGACTTGACTATTACCTTGGTGAGTTATTAGCAAAGAGTTCCAAATTTCTTTTGCGGTTTCGCACATAAAGATTCTTTCGTATTCTTTACGTGGTAGCGCATTATAAATAACCATTTTAGCCTCATTATTTTTAGAAAGTTTTCTTTTTAAATCATCACTTTGTTTTTCAAAAGGTACAATTTCATCCTTTTTAGTTTCAAGATTATGTTGAATAGGTAAAAAATCACCATTAGTAATAACATGCCAAAGATCTAGATCTTTTGACTTCACATAAGTTTCGAATCGATTTTTCCAATATAAAAATCCATCACTTTCAAATAGTGGTGGTCTTTGCATAGATTGCCCTTCTAAATATTTTTCAGATTCCATAGATCGTTTCAAGTTTTAAAATACAGTTAATTTTAAAAATCTTGTTTGACGTGGCTCTTGATACCAATTGTGGAAAACTAGAAGGGGGGTTGAATAGTTTTACGTCTTTTTAATTTATAAAAACTTTTGTTTACTTTTTAAAACTTCGATTCTATCTTATGTGAATTCAACTCTTGATCAATATGAAAATATATAAGCAAATATAGATAAGTAATGCAAGTAAGGTAAATATAATGAAATAAGAGAGAGAAATGGAAAGATCAAACCACAACACGGAGATTTATAGTGGTTCGGCTACAAGGACACCTTCCTTTCCCTACTCCACTCTTCGAGTCACCTACTCGAGAGTTATCTTCACTATGTCAACAAACTCCCTTATGGCGAAGAAACCTTACACAACTATAGCTTACACCGGCTTAACGACACAAAGCTAGATGTCGAGTCCTAATCGTAGCTAGAACCAATCTCACAACTTATACACAACTTCTACACGACTTAATCACGACTTCTTCACGACTTCTTCACAACGGCTTCACGACTTCTTCACGACTACTTCACGACTATTTCTTCACAACTACTTCACAACTACTTATTCACAACTACTTCACAACTACTTATTCACAACTACTTCACAACAAATTTACAACACTACTACGTAGTTACACTTAGATCTACTTTATCACAACTACACAACACTTTACACAACAACACAATTGAATGAGGTAAGTAATAACACTTCTTCACTAGTTGAAGTAGAGTTCTTCTTTTGCACTTTTGGTGGTGGAAGCTTGGATCACTTAGAAACCAATGCTTAAGAAAATATGATCAAAGGATTTACAATGTTTAGAATGAATTTAGAACAGAAAGTTTTAGTGTGCAAAAGGTGAGTAAAAGTCCAGGAGAAGGCTGGTATTTATAGGAGAAAAATTGGACAGCTGGAGGTCTACTGGAGCGGGGGCGGTCCCCTTAAATAGGGGGAGGTCCCCTTAATAATTAAGGGGGCCACCTAGTAAAATTAAGGGGGCCGCCCCTTCTGTCCGTTGGCCAATTTTGTCCTTTTGTGGGGAAGGTTTTTCTGAAACATTTTAACTGATTTTGGTTAAAAATTTGAATTCATATTTTTATAAAAGATTAAACATTTTTATTTAATGCCAAAAATGTTTTTCTAAAATATATAAAATGTTTTTGATGTTTTATAAAAAATCTAGTTATTAAGAAAATGTTCCTTTGATCATATAATGCATTAAGCATTAGGTCATTCATACCTTAAGTGATTTGAGTTGTAGAAATAGATATTTACAACTAAATACTTGTTTACGTCATAATTTTCCGATTAATGATTTTACATTTTGTGATTATCAAAACGTAGAGATATCGAAAAATATTAATAACGTGTTTAGGCATTATTTATATCAACAAAAGTTGTTACCATTCAATTTCTCTTTTTCAAGAATTGATCTGATGTACGAGTTGTTTGTGGTTTGATTAGGAGTTGTCATCTACAAAACAAACAAAGTTCAAATTTTAATAAGTTTCAATAATTAATCATTTTTAAAATTAACTACCCAAGTTTAAGCATATTAAAACAATTAATTTTACGAAAAGGCTAAGATCCTCATTGAGGTTCGACCATTAATGCAGTTGATCTACTAGAAATGGTGGATTCAATAGGTAGGTAACGTCGATCAAATGCATTACATGTGCAACTCTTAGAACTTTATGGGACTCATGGCATTAGTGAACAAGCAACTAGTGTCAAGCTGGCATGTTTAGTCCCATCTTTGCCTCGGGCAAGGGTCTGACCACAATACTCGATTAAGTCATCCAATTTGAAAATGTGTGAGAATAATCCTAGGTCTGACACATGGAGAATAGTCACCTTGGGTTACAATTTGACCTAGGTCTGACCATAGCCAAAAAGTAATTGCAAGTGTTCTCATAATTGGACGGCAATGACTTAAATTTTGACGGGTAAAGTGTTTTGATGTGGATCAAAAATGTGTACAAAAGAAGCATGCATTCATTCTTCGTAGCACAAGTTAAAAACTTTTCTTAACTTAATTCTAATCATTGTTTTAATTTATATATGTCAAGTTGTCCATTTTCAAGACTAATATAAATCCTAAGTGGATTATTAAGTTTGGACAATACAATAAATGAATAAACTACCTTAACTAGTTTAAGTGTTTATTTAGAAAACAATGATTTTTAAGTTTCAAATCATATTTAAACTTAGTTAAACTAAATCATAAGACTTAGTTCAAAATGGTTTATGTTTAGTTTCAAGTTTTAAGAAAACAATTTTCGTTTTACATGTAGTCACAACATACATAAAAACAACCAAACAAACATACAACCACAATATGCAAAGCCTCAACCGATGAAAATCCTATGCTTGGTCTTGAGAGCCATCACGAGAACCAAGAGTCAACTAGGGACATATAGCACAACCACACGGAGGGCTCCCACTTGCCCCAAGACAATCATGGGCAAGTAAAGGCCCATAATGCACATGAAACTTTGATTCTGTCAGCCCAGTTTTTCTGTTTTGCGAGGCCCAGATCTCCTAGAAGACGACCTCCTCATGCTTCAGCCCAGTTGACAAAGTTGTAGCCCTATGTCTTGTGGACCTGCACCAAAAAATTTAGCCAAAAATACCTTACCAATCAACGGGAAATCGCGTTTTCCCAACAGGTGTCCAACAGCTACTTTCGGTCTACAACTCTTCATTCTTTCGCCATTTGCTTCCAAGCCTTTGTTTACAATATATATAAAGTAAAATACATTTAATCTACTTTCTATCTACTGTAAAAATGCCCAAACAATGGCAAAACCAAAATGAAATACATTACAAAAGTGCCGAAACAATGGCAAACCCCAAAATAAGAAAAACAACCAACAATCACAACATCACAACGCACAAGTGGTCTAGGTTTTCATCGGCTTTGCATATACACATAATAATACATTAATATTATGCTCATGACAAGGTGTTGGCTAACTCCATGGACAAACATGCATGTATTTGCCATGGATAACAAAATAAATAACAAGAATTAAATTGTTAGCCAACGAATCGAAGAAATAATTAACAAGAATTAAAAATCCCGAATGGTACGCGTGACAAATGGCCATAGACTCAAAACTGTTGGAATATTAGAATCATAAAACTATAAACTAATAGCCATAAACAAATAACATCAAAGCATGTAGCACAGTGGAATAAAACAAGATCTATAAACATGTAATTAATTAACTAATATTTAAATAGATGCGTACCTTTTGATTCCTTGCAAGAATAAGGAGCCGTGCACTCTAAGAACAAGGTATAAACCCTAATTAGGGTTTAGGATTGATCGACTTTATTAAGGTCAAATAGGGCAAGTCACCACAAACTAAAATAAGCTTGTACTCCGTTCTTGTACACACGTATTAATAGCGTCTCAATGTGAAAAGCTAGGTTCATGTATCACAAATAAAACATCACAACAACTAGGGTTTGATGTTCTAGATAATACATGATCGAATCTACTAGGTACACATCACTGTTCAAATATAATGGAATAATGTAATTATCATGCGCATGCAATTCACACGTACTATTACATGCACATGCATAATATACCATTATATGTTTACTGTTTCGTGATTGTCAGTAGGTGAAGGAAAAAAAAAGAATCGATTGTAAAGTCAATCGGTAAGGGTTAAATAAATATTGTCCTCTGATTAATGAAGCTATTGGGGTTTATATACACTCCAAACTTGTTCTTCAAGTTTGAGTCTAACACCTCCTCAAGTTTTAAAAATCGACATTTAACCCCCTCCTTTTTTCTTGTTCGATCATATAAATATTTGTGATTTAATAATTAATCATAAATCATTATATTAATTATTAATACATTGAGACTCATACGTATTGTGTGCAATCCCGAAGCCTCATGTTCGAAACCGGACATACAAATATTAATTTATATCCACAAACTCTAACAGCTCCCACTTGGATATTTATTAATATCGTAATGACATGTGCTAGTCTAGCTTAACAAATCCCAATGCCCCCAGATCGAACCGAGTATGGTTTTCCTGGAAAAAAACCACGTGATGAATTTAATCATCACACTTATCCTTTTGTTTCTAATACCGTGTTAATATGGATATGGATCTTGGTCATTCCATAATTAACTATTCTGTTTCTCGTTATTAATAATTGATCAAGATTACCAAAACATCTGAACGTCTTCCAGATAGACTTTGCGTACGGCCGTACAAACATCTTGTCAATCCTACGAGGGGCTCAGCAGTATTATACTTCAAAAAAAATTTGAAGGAACAAATCCTTTATTGACTACGAGCGTGACCCTCAAACTTTGCATCACCTCCGAAAATAGCCCTTATAACTACCTTTTACGGATAGCGTTAGACTACCTTACAGAAAATGAGCTACATCCTCGGCAGTCACCTGGTATCTCAAGTCTGAGGATAAATATTCATGATTTACTTAATGACGATGATCCATAAAGTATAATCATGTGGTTGGGATAAGTCCTATATTCAATTTATCCAATATTGAATATCATGTGACATTGGTGTCTCAACCTTACAGTACATTCTACCAATCCTCACATTTGTCTTAGTTCAATAATATTCCCATATTATTAATTGACAACGGACTATTTAGAATAACACAAGTTATTCACGGATTTAAACATGCAAATATAGGACACAATATTATAAATGAGAATAAACGTTATCCATACTTTATTTCATTAAAATAATATTGCTTTAATATCCCTTATCCAAATACTAACTAGATCAATGCATTACAATTCCCATTAATGAATATGCCACAAGTCATGACCACTATACTTGTTGACAAGGCATAAATCAATTAATTTGATCTATTGGAATTTTGAGAATACTTATTTCAATAATGAAATTCTTGTATGTGTGCATTCATCTATCTAGATATTGCCACATACTTCATAAAATACGTGACATCCTCATGCACGAATTTATGACAATTGAACTACCAAACCTTGTAGTTAAAGTATTCTAATTCTTTATGTATAATGCAACTATGCTCATATTGAGCACAACTAGTATACATGGTCTCCTAATAAGGATGAGCTCCCACCATGACTAGTATTGAGTGTCATCTCAATCTTACTAGCATCATTGTATCAAACAACAATATGCTCTTTCAAAGTTCCGTAAACTTTATTATTCATCGTGTAATGTTTTGACATCTACAAATCTCACAAGATTTGTCAACAATATCAATCATCCAACAATATGCCATATTGTTCATATTTAGAATTTTGGAGCAAATCCAGGCTGAGGATGTAAATTCTAAACCATATCCATTACACTTAACTATCTAATAATTTATAATTAGATATTAATGTTGTCAATCATCTTTCATTCAAGCATGATACAACAAGCAACATGATGTACATGAATAATCCTTTCGTCAACCTTAGATTTATTCATGTCATATCTTTTCAAAGATATGATTCTATCTACTCCTTCTAATAGAATATCATGTTCTTTTAGAATCAGTTATTTTACCGCTTATGTTTATAATCAAATAAACATATACTTCAAGGTTTTATTTTCTAAATTTCATGTGAAGTTTTATTCCAAACTTAGTCTTAACATAAAATGTTAATGTTAATGGAATGTTACTTCCCATATGTTATATAACATATATGAAATAAGAAAATAAATACATCACTCCCACTAGCTTTCAGGAATATTAAGAAATATCTTAATTTTAATTATAAATCAAAACTAGATTTAATAACTAAAAATAAGTATATCTTTTAGATGCATGCATTAATTCATTCACAAATGATTTCCACTTTGTATACTACTAAAGATTATTTGAATTCAAAACTTCATTTCAATTACTTTTCGTCCTCGCTCAAGTAATTATTAAAGAAAGAGTTTTGATATTCCATTATTAATTTCTTATAAATGAAACTAATAATGACAATCATAATCTTTATATATTTAATGTGCTTAGAAAGAATTTCAATCACATTTAATTGCTTAAGTGTGTTTGATAATCTTTTCACATATTAAATATGTATACAAATTTTGTCCATATGATTTCTACACAAGAATTTAAATCTTTAGGATTTTCATTTCCTTTGTAGAAATTCATCTCTATTCTATAGTGTAACTATAGAGTTTAAGATAAACTACGTTTCCAAACTAGTTATCTTTTTGGACTGCATCTTATTATTCATAGTATGAGTAATTTGCCAAATAAACATTTGAAATTTATTAATAGGCATATCACGATCCTGTAACTCATAACCCTCAACATATTCTACAAATATTTGAGATATCCTTGCGGATCTTGAGAATTCCATCATCTTTGAGATTTAACACTAACATGTTAAATCCTCATTATGATTTTGCTAGCGTATTTAGAAGATTATGTATCTTGTAATTTTTATCTTTTGAAGATAAAACTCCCACTCGCCTTTTGCAATTTATAGATTACCTATAAATGCTTAGCAAATAGAGCAACACAACGTTGTTCTCTTTTGGGACTTTACAAATACAAATTGACAGTTCCTAACCTTAATTTGTTAATAACCTACCCAACAAGTAGTTTAACAAATTCTGAACTTCAATTTTTTAAGACTTCATGTGATTCAACACATTCCATATCAAATGGTGTCTTATTAATCTTCTAGGTTGGAGTCTAATTGAGTATTTTTAATTCATACTCAATTTCTAACCTTGATATCTTTTAGGAAGATTAGAAGATATAGTTATCTTTAATCAAACAATTTTTCAAGAGTTTGATTTTCCTAACTGAACATACCATAAATACTATGTAATTCATTAGGATTAATATTGTAAGTTAATCTTACAATATGTAAGATAAATATATTTCAGTTTTGGCTTACTTATTTACCAACTAAATTACTTTAATGGTACAATAGATTTTTCAAGCTAATTGCATTATTTATAACATAAGTGCCTTATTGTCCAAGCCACTTAATAGTTATCTATGTCTTACCAAAAAGACATAAACTGTTATAATCCCAATGTACGTTATAAGTCATTAATCAACTCAATGACTTCTTGTATATGTCTTAATTAAAAGACATAACAAGATAACGTCTTACTTTGTTATAAGTCTTATAGCAGTCAAAGACTTCACATTTATATCTTAATAATATAAACATGTATAACATAAGTAACCATGAACACCACAACTTGGTTTCAATATTATTTCAAGTTAATTTATTTACTTCATATATTTATGTCATTCCAAGAATACATAAACATTCAAATTATGAAGTAGTATAAGATTACTTCATTTATTTATGTCATTACAACAATACATAAATATTTACATTTGAAGTAGTCTTATTATCATATCGACACTTGTTCTAATAATTATCTAATTTTAGAAACTTGTAAATTAACATAGTTTCATCACATCAGCTGAGGCTGCAATGATGAAAGTATGTAATTTACCTTTCATTAATATCTAGTAATGAAAGTAGATATTAACTCCAAGTGTTCTATAGATTAGAATGTGTATAAAATACATTAGAACATCAATCTCTGACCTTGCAGTCAAGAGAACCCTTTAAATCATATTCCTTTATGTTGTTGCTTGCATACAATAAGATTTCTCCCACTTGTGCATGGAACAACATTATGTATCAGATAAACAACACGCCAATTGTTTGCTTATGTGACCAATATGATTTGTGTCATAGGTATAAGTAGATATAGAATCACCTCGTCTAGTAAGGAAACGTATACGGCTATCCTTAATACCACAAGTGTCTATAATTGGAAAGTATTTTTATCTCAAGAAATTCTAGAGATAATCCGGGTAACTACCAAGACTTGTAGCTCCCACTGAATTTAAGATCACTACATGAACTCATTATTCAGTAATTACAACACAATGCTCCCACTAGATTTGACAACATTGTAAGTGTTGCATAAGTAGAAAAAGCAAATATCGTGCTGTTTACTTTCCTGCACCCTTGATGAATCCCTTACGTAACACTACTAAGGTACTCAAGGAATGTATTCTACTTTGTCAATGATGGAATATCCATCAATGCAATTAACTTGAAAGAATTGGGTATGCAATTTCTTCCTTAGTTAGGTCCACCATCCCCATCATGGTATGTAGCACCTTTAAATGGTTAAAGCATAACAACTAGATCAAACATTCTAGTTTGCCTTTTACCAATTTCGCGGTAATTAGTCTAGCTTTAATTTAATAACTCCTAACCATGCAATTTCTTAAGAAATCTGCCATGAGTTATTTCTTAGAATTTAGACAATTCTAATTTTCCTATTATACCTTTCTCATTCATGAAAAGGAATAGGATTAAGTCTTACTCTTCACACGGAAAGTAGGCTTGGTTTATTCTTTTCAGTAAAAATTGACTCTATCCAAAACCCCTACGGGTGCAGATCAATTTACTACTAAAAGAATGTTCCATATTTACGGTTTTAACGTTGCATTAAATACATTAAAAGAATTTTCAAAATTCAATTTTAGTATTTTCGATAATGAATTTTCAAGAAAATTAAACACCCACGGTAAATTAAATTTCACCATTTAATTTTCATTGAAAATTAGGATCCAAATTGACGTCGTTTCATCACATCAGCTTTGGCTGCTAGCAATGAAAGTACTCAATAAGGTAGAGCTGCACTCAATTGCCAATATACAATTGCAATTCCTAGAATCATGGGACTTACATTGTATTGCCAACATCAGTTGCAAAATGTAAGCTTGTTTCATCCCCAAATCTTTATGCCTTGACGCCGTTCCATCACATCAGCTTTGGCTGCTAGTAATGAAAGTGCCCAATTAAGTTCACCAACTTAAGAAACTGTAAATTGACGTCGTTTCATTGCATTCAGCTTTGGCTGCTAGCAACGAAAGTACTCAATTTACCCTTAGACAACCACCCTTTGAAAACATCACATTCAGCTTTGGCTGCTAGTGATGTAGGATGAAGCCTTAGGTGTTTCTTTTTGTAGTTGGTTGGCATATTACTTAAATTTTAAGGGTATTAAATTTTCGATGTGTGAAATCAAAAATATGTACAAAGATGTCATGCATTCATCTTTGTATCATATGTTTTCAAAACTAGTTTACTCATTCATAAGCTCAAATCATCGAAGTTTTTAATTGAGGCGTTGAGCAAATTACAACTTTGCCTTAAGATGCTTCGTATGTATCATGGTGTACTTGGTAAGTCTAAAATTGACGCACAGGCGAGCGGAGAGGCAAACGTCTACCCTAAGGTAGTTAAAAACTCGCCTCTTTCGGATGACAATTTAATGTCAAGCCTCCTTATACCCACTTTTTAGTTTGTCAATTTTAGGTCCGCCGCTTCGACCACTTAGTACAGTCGCATCAATCAACTAAAACTTATGATTTTCTTGCTTAAAACAATTTTATGTAGTAAATTATTAATTGCTAGTCTCGCCTGGGAGCAAATTACCATGCGAAGCGAACCACTGTCGGCACATAAGACTTGGCAATTAAATGGTTTACTACAAAGGTTTCATAGTTATTAGGTTCATTTATTTTTTTTATTAGAAAAATTACCCTCTTTGTTGTTACAATCCATCATAATTAAACACACAAAGAACAAGTAATTAAAAAAAAAATAAACACTCAATAACACGTATATGATCATTAACAATATCATATAGCTACACGCAAACCTTTTTGATAAATCCTATTAATTTTCTATGTGAATTTTAATGTATCTAATCAATAAAACTCCCATTGGTTTTCGAGCTCATTGTACCCAATGGACCACAGACGCCAAATAAATTTGGCCGCGTAAGTTTTAATCAACTAGATACCACATTGCACATAACCAATTTTAATTAATATATTAGGGTCTTCCCTAATTTAAGATTTATCTTAAAAATCATGTCGCAAATAAACATAAACATTCCATGACAAAATATGCAAGATTTTGTCAGGGATCCCATATTGCACATATAATCATGTAAACACATATTATCATGTCAATATATCATGTACGCAATCTAGTTAATTAATGACATCACATACGGTATTCATTAATTATTCCCTAAAAATTGCATGCAATCCTAGGGTTTTCTACAAGTTTTCTACAAAAGCCAAAACCCTAAATCTTTTAATTAGCTGTCGACCCAATTAGGGTTTATAAAAAAAATGAACCCTAGATTATAAATTGCATGTATCTAATCAAGATTCAATTTTTAAGGGTTTTTAGTAATTAATTACATGTTAAAAACGCGGCTCATGATGCCACTATTGGAATATTAGAATCATAAAACTATAAACTAATAGCCATAAACAAATAACATCAAAGCATGTAGCACAGTGGAATAAAACAAGATCTATAAACATGTAATTAACTAACTAATATTTAAATAGATGCGTACCTTTTGATTCCTAGCAAGAATAAGGAACCGTGCACTCCAAGAACAAGGTATAAACCCTAATTAGGGTTTAGGATTGATCGACTTTATTAAGGTCGAATAGGGCAAGTCACCACAAACTAAAATAAGCTTGTACTCCGTTCTTGTACACACGTATTAATAGCGTCTCAATGTGAAAAGTTAGGTTCATGTATCACAAATAAAACATCACAACAACTAGGGTTTGATGTTCTAGATAATACATGATCGAATCTACTAGGTACACATCACTGTTCAAATATAATGGAATAATGTAATTATCATGCGCATGCAATTCACACGTACTATTACATGCACATGCATAATATACCATTATATGTTTACTGTTTCGTGATTGTCAGTAGGCGAAGGAAAAAAAAAGAATCGATTGTAAAGTCAATCGGTAAGGGTTAAATAAATATTGTCCTCCGATTAATGAAGCTATTGGGGTTTATACACACTCCAAACTTGTTCTTCAAGTTTGAGTCTAACACCTCCTCAAGTTTTAAAAATCGACATTTAACCCCCTCCTTTTTTCTTGTTCGATCATATAAATATTTGTGATTTAATAATTAATCATAAATCATTATATTAATTATTAATACATTGAGACTCATACGTATTGTGTGCAATCCCGAAGTCTCATGTTCGAAACCGGACATACAAATATTAATTTATATCCACAAACTCTAACAAAAACCCACTGATATTAGGACCTTCTTAACATCATTTTACCACAGAGAAATAAGCCTCATGGGCTGATTTGAAATCGGGTTAAAAATCTATTAAAAAACACGTTTTTAGGCCATTTTATGGGTACCGATCAAGTAAACAATCAAAGTATGCATAACAAATGGCCATAGGATCAAAAAGTCCAGATCTTAAGACCTCATTAAGGTCGACATATTCAGAATATATAAGCCCTAGGGGCTGTTTTAAAATTATACTTTTAAATCCATTAAAAAACCACGTTTTTAGCCATTTTTACGCATACAAGATGATCATATGACAACATATGATGGCTCGTGATACCACTATAGGTGATGTAGCAATAAAATAACATATTAAATAAACAAGCACAGCCGAAAAAATCACCATAAAAGGATACATATAGCCATATGATCAATCTAAATGAAAAACAAATTAAACAAATGTGTTTTATACCTTTGTAGCGTGATCCGGGTAACACCCCCACAATATCACTACACGAATGGAATGAGAAACCCAAGTGATCAAATGGAGATCACCTTTATATGTATCCACACTACACGTCACCGATCACCACCCGATGCTAGTCTTGACCTCGTAACAATGATTCTCGCAACAACCTACAATAGATTAAGCAAAGAAAAGATCAAAAACACAAACCCTAGATGGGGATGTGTTTGTGCCGTCACTTTTTAAGAGAGAGAGGAGGAGGGAGGACTTTTTTAATTAGGTTAAAATGTGAAGTAGTAAAGATTTGATCAAATCTCCTTTGATCTTATCTTTTCACAACTTACACTTAGACCCTTAAAACAAGCTCCATGAACCCCTTTTCCCCTCCCCTATGGCCGGCCACATGTAGGGCCCACAATGGGCTTGACCGTTGTTGGCTCAGTCCAAAAACACTAAGTCTAACTTAGTATTTAATGGCCCGTTATTGATCTCGAGTTACGTAGTCGTTTATATATTGTAAATACGATAAATACAATCTATAAAATTGTGTCTCTGTGTATAAGTGTGTGACCCCATAGGCTCACATATGTCTAGCCATTAATTAGTGATTATGACACGAGCATACTCCAACAACTTTATAGATCTTGTCATTAAGTAAATCATGTGTATATAGTTATCCTCAGACTTGAGATGCCAGATAACTGTCATGCATGTAGTGCATTTCTGCAATTCAATTTAATGCTATACGTAACTGGTAGCTATACGGATTGTTTTTGGAAGCGTTGCTGATGTGTCCGGGTTCGTGAAAGTTTTAAATTTATAAGGGTGAATTACCGAATCTAAGACCAACACATACAAGCAAGTGCACTCGTCCGTTGTAGCAAGATTTTGATGGTAAGTCGGGATCGTTCGCAGGGATTTGTGTAGTGAATCGAATTGTAAGCTAAAAGTAAATTTCTCAAACAAGCAATAATGATAATATGAAAATTCAAATGATTAAAACTACACTTGCTTAGACTAGTGTACTACAATTGACTAATATGATTGTGATAACTTTGGATAACATGTTGGTTATGATAATTAGTTTGGTGACTAATCTATTGTTTCTACAAATTAAACCTTCGTCAAGATCTTAGTTTATAAAAACAAGCATTACGTTTAACCAATCAATTCAAGATCAATTCAAGGTTCATAAATTGGTGTACCTTAAACACAAAAACAATCTTTTGTTTTATCAAACAAGATTAAGAAATGGTCAATACGAAAGGTAACCGATTATAGACAAAAGGTCACAACTGATGGTAAACTATTAATCTCTCGACCCTTGAAATGGTTTACAATCATTCCGTTTTGATAGACAAAAGCATTTCCATTACAATCACGATTAAGTTTCTTTGTTTAATCAAGAATAGTAGATAACAACAATCATTCATAGACAAATGATTATAACTAGTTGAATAACAATAGTTCTTTCGACCCTTAAAATTACTAGCAACTAGTTAAACTTGACCAACAAATGTCACTATGAAACTTTATCACAATTGGTTCTTAGAATCGACTTGAAATTGAATTAAAACATGTTATCACAATCATAAGCCAATCAATATATAATACACATCATCTAAGCAAGTGCACAAAGGCACTAGCCACTCATAACAAACATAAACATAATCTTAAAACCTTGAACATTAAAATCATGATAGAGAGTCTTACAATGATTGAAAATAAGATTACAAGTGAAAAGGCAATGATTCCCAAAGGATTATGATCTTCTCGACTCTCCAACTATTACTGGACTTTTTTGGATGAATTTCTAAGAGTATTTGATGAGTGGTTTATGATTGTATTGATTATTCCTTGAAGTGTGTACCATAAGACTCCTCAAATACTCTTAAATATACTTATTCTCCAAGCATAGTGTAACACCCCAACCCGACAAGGGTAGAAGTATTACGTTATGGTGACAAATCAGAACAAACACAAACATATGATTTAATAATACAATTGAAAATCAAGGTTACAAATGGAAAATCTGAAATACAAGGTACAATAATAACTTCTAAGTTTAAATAAAGTGAAACTCTTCTAATTGTCTCCAATCCAGCACATCTACAAAGCAAGGTCTTCTAAGCCCAGAAATACTCTCTTCCCATAACCCATCTTCCTACTAAAACCTGCTTATTACCTGCCGCACACGAAAAGAAAACGTGCGGCTGAGCTTAAAAAGCTCAGTGAACAGATACATAAACAAAGCAAAGAATAACGAAGTAGAGATATAATATGGCAATGGGAATGTCATAAGGTATAAACGAAACAAATGGATAATAAGAGAAAAATAGGATAGTCATCCACCACGAGCCCACACTCAAAGTCATAATCTCAAAGTCATAAGCTCAAAGTCATAATCTCAAAGTCATAATCTCACAATCAGAGGGGATACCTCTTAGGCAACCAGATAATATGAGGGGTGTCCTCATGTATCATAATAGTGGAGTAGCTAGCTCCCAGAAATGTGAAAGGCGTGTATTGCATACAAGCACCAGTCACCTCAAAGTCATAAACTCAAAGTCATAGTTAAATCCACTAAAACACACAAATCTAGGATTGCAATCCATACGCCCCAAAACTCAAAGTCAATCTCAAAGTCAAGTAGCCATGGCAGATAATATAAAAGGGACGGTGTGAGAAATCACTCCCCCACACGGGAGTCATGCCAGTGGTGCATCACAGACATGGCCAGGTTACCTTCCTGGCTAGGAAAAACAGAAAATGGCTCGGGTATCAAACTAAGAGTCAGGTCTCAAAGTCATCACAAAAGGTCATATATCAAAAGGTGCATCTCAAAGTCATATCAAAAGTAATATCAAAGGTTCACTCAAAGGGAACATAGCAATGGCTTGGGAAATCTTAACTGAATCATAAATCAAAATCAATGTATGGGATATGAGAACCCTTACTGAAAAAGGGTAGAGTATCTGTACCTTATGACAAAAGCACAAACAGAAACAAAGCACAGAATATGGGAACAGCTCAGAGTCTCTCCTTCTTTACACCTAAAGGAGTAGAAGGGGATTACAAATCATTCTTAATTAATCGCTTTTCAGTTTTAAGTAACTTTCCTTTTTTAGTAAGTTTCCCAAATTCGGTAAGTTTCCATTCTTAGATTAAGCCCCAAATAACGTATTATAGATACAAAGTGTATTTTAGCAAGTTTCACAAGTTTAGGGTTTATAATGCTCACTTTTCAAAGTATAGGGTTATAACCGTAATTATCTCAAAGTCAAAGGTTAAGAATGAAAATACTTTAAATGATTCGTACAAACCCTCAAGTAATCAAGTTAACGAATTAAACCCTTAATTATCAATCTCAACCTTTAATTATTAATAATTACATATTAAGCTATTAAATCTCCAAAATTACACATTCCATCCTTATCACATTTTAATGTTCGAACCACACATGAATTTCCCGAATTTACATTTTTGGTCCCTTTATTTTATTTTATTACAATCGGATTACATAAATATATATATTTATCAATTAAACCCCATAATTACCAAACTAACGTAAATAGCCCTTCAAGTATATTTTATACATTTTTCCCCAGGTTTATACCACATTACAAAAATATCCCCATAGTTTACAAAATTACAAAACACACCCTTAACTTATTTATTTTCAATCGGTAAACATGTTTTAATATACAAAATTAAACCCTAATCTTCCAATCACCATTTAATCATTGAAACGTCATTTTAATATCCAGATTCAACCACTCAAACCCTAATTCGAATGGGTCTTAGGGTTTTCATAATTTTTCCTTTTATTTTCATTACATCCGATTAACCAAACAATTCGACCACAATGGTTTTTAAGTTTCCATAATTCAAATGATCATTTTTGTGATGTTATAGGATGCATATAGAAGCCACGAAAAATATAAAACAGGTCCAGAAAATTCGTATATAAGAGTTAGAGATTTAATTCGATTTTAGGGTTTCGAAAACAATAATTAGCACATGATCAATATATGATGCATGGCCTGATTCTATCATTTTTGCCACGTTACATGAGATCAGTAGAGGACTAGAAAATACCAGAACAATTTTAGAACAAAGGGATGGATGGTTGTGAATTTGTGTTACACGGCTAAAACCCTTCGACACCAATAACATCACCACGACCAAATGAGCGATCCACAGACCTTGAAATCATTTTTCACAGATCATATCGGATATAAGGAACATGAGAAAATTGATAAACGAATTTTACATGGATCGTATGAAGTGTTTTAGAATTAACCTTCGAATTGAATTTTACGACAAGAAAATTAGCTAGCGATCGAAAGAATGATTCCCACGACCTAACCCAATTTTTCTTAGCTCACTTAGATCATGTACAACACTAGAAAATTTATCTTGGACCTCCAAAAATTGGTATGAGCAAATGGGAGAATTATTGTGTGTTTTTGTATTATGCGGCTAGGGATTTTTGGTTGTTAATGATGATTAAAAAAAAATGGGAAGTAGCCGAGTTATAGGGGAAGGGAGATCAAAATAAACGGCCCACATAAATGCCTAATCAAAGAGTATTATTAACTTAATTAATTTGCACTTAAATGTGTTTAAATTCTATTTATAACAATTTAAGTAATAATCATCATAATATGTAAGATTTCCATTCGGTTCATTAGGGGTATTTTGGTCATTTTGTGACTTGTAAAAAAATGTTAATTGAAATTGCTAAAATTATTTGATATCATATCTTGTCCATTTCCAGAAGTTCGGAATTGATTTGGTACTTTATAAACTTTTATTTAGTTTTTAATATCATAGGGGCATTTTTGTCTTTTACCATTCTTTCAGATTTTAGGGTTTTACAATCTTCCCCTCTAAAAAAAAAAATTTTCGTCCTCGAAAATTGGAATGAAACGAAACAGAAGACATGACAGTCAGTGAACGGAAATGTAGCAGACTTGTTTTCTCATGACTCGTTATTATTGTCAGAATAGCTTTGGATTTGTCAGAAAGACATATTATACTGAATTTGAATCAAAAGAATAATGTACCAATCGTAACGGATGATAATCGTATTCTCCATGAAGAGTTACAGAAAATTACATAGGATTTACATCGAATTGATTAGGCGAATCAGATGAGGATACATCGAATAGTAGCAACATTAGGGTGATATAAGCGTTCAACTTTTCAGCTTCACAAATAGTATCGGCTTCAATATAACCTTCCAAAGGTATTGTTGGGTCTAAAAGATGCTGCTGATTCGAGAAACATAACTCTGCTGAATAGTTATGTGACTCTGCTGATTAGTACAATAACTCTGTTGTTTGTGACTCTGCTGGTTTGGAATAATAGGCATAGTGTAACTCTGCCGCTAGCTCACGAAGACTCTGCTGCTAGAAGATTTACTCTTGCTGCTTATTAGATATGTATAGTATGTTAAGGATAAGTATAGAAAAGATACGTAAGATATTTTTCTTGTATAGAAAGTTTTGTAAACCGACTAGGACTCCTTACGCTATAAAAGGAGGTTCTAGGGTTAGGGTTAGAGATCGATTATCTTAGCATATGTATTATTTACACTTCAAGGTTTCTGTAACCCTATTGCTATTGAGCAATCGTTATTAATATAATTGAAGTGTTGTTTGATAATTCGTTTGTGTTTATTCTTCTTAAGATCAAGTATTAGTTTCCGCATAATATTTGATATACAACTCAAGATCAGTTTCTATACCAATTGTCTTAGATTTATCTAAAGCAATTAATAAGATCGTGAAGCTCAACTGGGATCAACAAGTGGTATCAGAGCTTGTGATCTAGAAACTGGTACCAAGAAGAATTTCTGAATACAAGATTTGCTAATCATCAAAGTAAGCAATGGATTCCGACTCTACACGCATGGTTACTGTGATGCGTGGTTTTGCAACCTTACAACAGGTTTTACCTCTCAAGGGATCTCAAGAGGCTTACAACCCCACCAGGCAGTGTACCTGACCGATGTAGTATAGTGTAGTGGTAAGTACGGGGGATTGATCGTTCTCCACAGGGAATAGTGTTCGTTAGGTATGAAAAACTACTCTAATAGGTCTAAGGGTGAGAGAAGATTCTTTTTTATGTTTTTATATTTTTTTATGAAAGCAAGTAAAATATCGGGTTTGAAAGAGTGGGCGGAATTAGTTGCTAGTCAACTAACCCAAATAACTACGAATGCAAATAAAATAAAATAACAGAAAATGAAAAGGTGGTAAAACTTATATGGAGAGGAATGTGTTTACTTAGATTTCCTTACTCCCTAACTATCTTTTACCGGTTAATTAGTGTGTATTAATTGCGTGGATGACGGGTGTATTCCTTAATACCAATCGTGGGGTGGCGTACGTACTTCCCCAACTCTACAAGCTCCTACTTCACTCCTATGTCGAGCCGGCTAGGAAGCTCCTAACATGGGATCACTAGAATTCGCTTGTGCATTAAATACAACCATAAAAACCTTTAGTACGCATTGCTTCATGTTTCTTAAGACGTTCAAGCAAGTTACCGAATAGGAAGTTAGCCAGTTTTCTTAAGCCTAACATAGATGAACAATCATCCAATACAACTAATAACACACTAATAACCAATAATCAATAGCTAAGTTTCATTAGATCTAAGCAAACACAAGATAAATCTAGCCTAGCATGTTAAACAAAAGACAAGAACAAGATCTAATCAAACAACACATAGACATATTGAATGATTAATTGATAACTTATCTTCAATGTAACATGGAAGATCTCAAGGCAAAAAGCCTTGAAAAAGCTGCTAAAATCATCTTAGGGTTCTTACACACAAAGTTCCTCAATAAATTCCACACTAATGACAAAAAATTAGAAAACTATATATAGACTTTCAGATCTGACGGCGTCACGTTATGGAGTGTGACGCTGTCACCTCGCCGCTTTTAGGGTTGCCGGATGACCTTCTTGACGCCGTCCCTCTTTAGCTCTCCAAAAATCCGTTCTGGCTTATCAAGGCTTGACGCCGTCAGAATTAGACGTGACGCCGTCCCCCTTTAAATTAAGCCGTGACGACCTTGATCACATTAAAGCGTGACGCCGTCAGAATTCCATGCAAATTTCTCTGGCTTATCATGAGTAATTTTCACATCCACCACTTTTGCCAAGCCATGACGCCGTCCAGAACAAATCCTGACGCCGTCAAAGGTAATTTCCAGCACAATTTTGAGACTTTGTCGTTTTCTTCACTTTTATGCTCCAAAAACGTCCAAAATGCTTCCTTTTCCAGATTTCTTCTCAAAAGTACCTAAAATGACAAAAGGAACGATTTAGGGCGATATTTGATCAAATAAATACGATTTAGGGCTTAAATGACCCCTTAAAAGCGGTACACTTTTCGCTTCATCAAATACCCTTACACTTGAGATTTGCTTGTCCTCAAGCAAATGCGCTTTTATTCTAATCAAAATACAAGTTAGGGGTCATTTAACACTAGTATAAAAGTAATTGCAACAAATAGTCGTTCCACTTTAATCATAATAAGCACAGAGATTACAAACTAGCACCTCACAAGTAGTGTTTAGATACTCACATCTCTCAAGTGTCATAAAAATAAATCTCATAAATGAAAACGGATAATATCTCTCACTACCTGTCATAGCAAATAGATTACCATAGGCTTGGGAAAGGATCGAAAACCTCCTCCACTAGGCGTAAGCACCTAAGATAAACTATCAAAGAGGGCTTTTAAATGGGTTATAACGTTAGGTGTAGGGAAAAGGAAAACACGGTTTTGTTGGATAAGGGATATTTTGCTGGTGGCGAGTTAAAGATCTTGATTAATTACATGTACTATACAATGTTGCTAAGCCAAGACTCGACTCGATTTAAGCTAATGAAAGAAAATAACAAAAACATAAAACAAACATAAAATGAAACGGGATGGTAGTCCGTATGATTTTTCTACTTTTCTTTTTCTCATTTTTTTTTTTTTTTTTTTGTATTTTTCTTGATTTTTTCGATTTTTTTTTCCATACACTTTTGCCCTACCATCCAAAATAATACATCATAGGGGCATTGCATTCCCCTTACACTTGAACTTTTACATAACTTTACAAATAACTATTCTAATGACTCGAATTAAGATAATTAAAACACTTGGAGTACTTTTAAAATATTTAGCACATATGGGGGTAATAAATGATGTTCTTCCCCATTACTCCATTACACTAGTACTTTACCCATGAGTCCCAATCGTCCCAAAACAATATGTACAAGGATATGACTCGACTTAGCAACCATGTAATCAATTAGATAATTAACTTGGGTTTAAACAAATGTTGTCACAATAATGCACTAAAGATGAGTGCATACAAGGTGGGCTAAGGCGATTTGGGTGTACATTTAAGTGGGGTGTAAACAAATTCTTCCTTTAAGTAAAATGCTTAAAGGTTGAAACGAAAAGATAGGCTCTGAGGGTGTTACTAGGGGTATCGTGTACTAAAAATGAGTACAACGCAAAGGGTGTGAGAGAATTACTTGACCAATGTAGCCAATGTAATTATAACAAAAACACAGGTGTAAAACAATGGGTTAATCCTAATGCCTCTTATCATGTAGTAAATCTAATCTACACGAATGTAGTCTCACTTGTGGCCTTGGAATGGTCCTAACGCAAGTTCTAGAATCTAAGTGCTACCGGTACACACATCATAGCATAAATGCTTTTCCTACCAATTCTAGGGGTGAACCTCACATATTTGGGGTGGAAAATTTTTTTAGTGGTACGGTTTTTGTGCTAGTCATATAACTCCTATCCGTGAGACGCTTATTAGAACTAAAGTTTCACTCCTAAATGTTGTAAATTTTTTTTAAATTTGGCACTAAAATTGCCCTAACAGGTATTTATCTCAGTTTTATTACACATCTACCATTAAACAAAAAAAAATCAAGCGTAATAGCATTCTCTAATCGTACTTTTACCCCCCCCCCCTTACACTTAAGATGAACATTGTCCCCAATGTTCAAATAACAAGATGTAAAAGCATAAAGTAAAAGAATGAAATAAAATACTCCCCTGATTCGCTCGGTGGATAATGAAGTAACACGGTTAAATCTTCTTCCAAGAGAATGTTGAAGCTCCATGACTAATGCATCGCCAAAAGCTTGATCCAAAACATTTCCTTGTCCAAAATAACCTGTTAAACCTGAGAAAACAAACACGAAAACCTGCATAACATCGGCGGGATAAACTCTATATATAAGGATATAATGCTTGTGGAATGATAATTTTGCAGATTCCTGGAGATTATAAGTTATAGATTTAATAAAAACTTTTTATGAAAACAAAACTTTCAAAAATTTTCAGAAAATTAAACCTGACGCCGTCAGGTTGTAGAGCCTGACGCCGTCAGAAATGATATGACAGAATTCTCATGTTACGTTTCCGGAAAATTTTTGGAAAAACCTATACCTTACTTCCTGGAATTCCTGCAAAACATCATTATGACTCGATACAAGCATTTGACTCAAACAAATACTAATATGTATGTTTATTTATTATTATTATGATTCATGTTTATTTGTGTTCTAATAAACCGATTTGGATTTCCCTTACACTTAACTTTTGCAAAATACCTTTATATGTAGTTAAGACGAAGTTAAAAACAAAATAAAGCATTTTCACAAATTAGTTTTGAACATGAATCAATAATAATAAAATTCAAACATACATACGGAAACAAATAAAATCAAACAAACAAATAAACACACAAAGCAAATAAAACTTGGGTTGCCTCCCAAGAAGCGCTTTTCTTTATTAACGAGTCTTGTAGCTAGACTCAAAGTCACGTACATTACGTGATTTCTTCATCAAAAGTTATGTCTTCCTCATTGATCATTTCATTACCATTCTCTTGATAATGCTTGACTCGTTGTATATTCACATTGAATTCTCTATCTTCGTCGTCAATCAACACAACGGCTCCGGTTTTAGAGGAGCTCCTTACAGTAAAAGGTCCATACCATCTAGATTTAAGTTTTCCAGGAAATAGTCTTAAGCGAGAATTATATAGTAAGACCTTGTCTCCTTCTGAAAACTCCTTTGGTCTCTTAATCCGTTGGTCATGCCATCTTTTTGCCCTTTCTTTGTATGTAATGGAAGATTCATAAGCTTCTAATCTCAATTCATCGAGCTCTTGGAGCTGTAAGAATCTATTTGTTCCCGCAACCGTATAATCCAAATTACAAGCCTTAAGTGCCCAATACGCCTTGTGTTCCAGTTCTACTGGAAGGTGGCATGCCTTGCCATATACCATACGGAACGGGGTTGTCCCGATTGGTGTCTTATAAGCGGTTCGAAATGCCCACAAAGCTTCATCGAGCTTAAAAGACCAATCTTTTCTGTTTTGATTGACCGTTTTCTCTAGTATTCTCTTTATGGCTCTATTAGTGTTTTCGACTTGACCATTGGTTTGAGGATGGTAAGCGGTGGAGAATCGGTGAGAGACTCCATATCTTTTCATAACTTTCTCCATTTGCGAATTGCAAAAATGGGTTCCCCTGTCGCTAATAAGAGCCTTCGGAATTCCGAACCTAGCAAACAATTTTTTTAAGAAATGAATGACTACCCTAGCGTCGTTAGTCCTAAGGTCTTGCGCTTCCACCCATTTCGAAACATAGTCAATTGCCACTAAGATGTATTCATTCCCTCCTGAAGATGGGAAGGGTCCCATGAAATCAATTCCCCAAACATCGAAAACCTCGCAAACTTGTATATAGTTCTGTGGGGCTTCATCCCTCCTAGAGATATTCCCAGCTCTTTGACACGCGTCACAAGTCTGTATCATTCCCTTCACATCACGAAATATTGTAGGCCAATAGAATCCTGCGTTGAAGACCTTTCGTGCAGTAGTGTTCATTCCGTGATGTCCTCCCGATGGACCTGCATGACACTCTTTCATAATTCTGACAGCCTCTTTTTCCGAAACACAACGCCTGATTACCTGATCCGGACATCTTCGGAATAAGAAAGGTTCATCCCAAAAGTAGTACTTTAATTGATTGAAGAACCTCTTTTTTTCATGCCTGCTCATATGCTCAGGGATGACTCTACTTGCCAGGTAGTTAGCATAATCTGCATACCAAGGTTCAGAATCATTTATTGACATGAGCTGCTCCTCAGGAAATGACTCCCGAATCTCACTCTTGTCAGATTCAGCGAGGCTGGGGTTTTCGAGACGAGAGAGATGATCAGCCGCAAGATTCTCTGCTCCTTTCTTATCACAAATCTCAACATCGAACTCTTGCAATAGTAGGATCCAACGAAGTAACCGTGGTTTAGCATCCTGTTTAGCGAAAAGATATCGAATAGCTGAATGGTCCGTAAAAACAACCGTTTTAGAAAGGACAAGATACTGGCGAAACTTATCAAAAGCAAATACCACGGCTAGTAATTCCTTTTCAGTGGTAGTGTAGTTTTCTTGAGCAGGATTCATGGTTTTGCTAGCGTAGTATATTGGCTGGAAGTGTTTGTTAAGCCTTTGGCCTAATACTGCTCCAACAACATAATCACTAGCATCGCACATGATTTCAAAGGGTAACTCCCAGTTAGGGGTGACCATAATTGGAGCTTGGGTAAGTTCCTGTTTCAATCGATCGAATGCATCCTTGCACTCTTGAGAGAAGTCGAACGGGGCATCCTTCATGAGCAACTGAGTCATTGGTTTAGCTACCTTTGAGAAATCTTTAATGAATCTCCTATAGAAGCCAGCATGACCCAAAAAGCTACGGATTGCCTTGACGGTTGTTGGATAGGGAAGTTTGGATATAGCTTCAATTTTTGCCCGGTCTACTTCAATTCCACTTCCTGAAATTTTGTGCCCTAGCACAATCCCTTCTTTTACCATAAAGTGGCACTATTCCCAGTTTAGCACCAAGTTAGTCTCCTCACAACGTTTGAGCATTTTCTCAAGGTTAGCAAGACAGCGATCAAAAGAGTTTCCAAAGACTGAAAAATCGTCCATGAAGACCTCCATGCTGTCTTCCATTAACTCATGGAAGATTGCCGTCATGCAGCGCTGGAAAGTGGCGGGGGCGTTACATAGTCCAAAGGGCATTCGCTTGTAGGCGAAGGTGCCATAAGGGCATGTAAACGTAGTCTTTTCTTGGTCCTCAGGAGCGATGGGGGTTTGGAAATACCCTGAGAACCCATCTAGGAAGCAGTAATACTCATGCCCCGCTAACCTTTCCAACATTTGGTCGATAAATGGGAGAGGGAAATGATCCTTTCGGGTTGCATCATTCAACTTCCTATAATCGATGCACACACGCTATCCAGTTACTGTTCGTTGAGGCACTAATTCATCCTTATCGTTCTTCACCACCGTCATTCCTCCTTTTTTTGGTACAACCTGTACAGGACTTACCCATGGACTGTCAGAAATTGGGTAAATTAGCCCTGCATCTAGGAGCTTAATGACCTCCTTTTTTACGACTTCCTTAATGTTGGGGTTTACTCGCCTTTGAGGTTGCACGGAGGGTTTATAATCCTCCTCCATGAGGATTTTATGCGTGCAAAAGGTAGAGTCAATCCCCTTGATGTCGGCTACACTCCATGCTATAACTCTTTTATATTTTTTTAAAACTCCTAAGAGTTTATCCTTTTGTTCACTTTTCAAGGAAGAGCTTATGATTACCGGAAGTTGATCTTCCCCTTGGAGGAAAGCATATTCAAGGTTGCTTGGGAGTTCCTTGAGTTCTACCGCAGGTGGCTCGATGATGGAGGGTTTAAGTTTGTTCTCGGGTTTACGAAGCTCAAGCTGTTCGATTTCTTGTCTGGGATAAAAAGAGACTGCGTTTACATCCATAGTCTTTTCCTCCTCAAAGATGGGTAAGAAAGCTTCATCTCGCAACCAACCAGCTTCCATCTGTTCATCTATACAATTGTCAATCTCGTCGGATAGTTCATCGATTTCTTCGATGAAATACAGCTGATTATCTGCTTCGAGAGAAAGATTCATTGTGTCCTTGATGTCGAAGGTTAAGCTATCGGCCCCCACTCGTAAGGTTAGTTTGCCGTCATGAACATCAATAACAGCACGAGCAGTTGCAAGGAATGGCCTCCCTAGAATAATGGGCACTAAGTCGTCTTCTTCCATCTCTAAGATGACGAAGTCAACTGGAAATTTGAACTTCCCTACTTTAACCAGCACATTCTCACATATTCCTAAGGGGTATTTGACTGATCTATCGGCTAGTTGGATGTTCATATGGGTTGGTTTCAACCCAGAATACCCTAATTTAAGGAACATGGAATGCGGCATAAGATTGATACTTGCTCCTAAGTCGGCTAAAGCATTCTTGACTGAAAGAGATCCTATTGAGCAGGGTAGGGTGAAACTACCTGGATCGTCCACCTTCTTTGGCAGCCCTCGTTGAGTCACCACAGAACATTCTTCTCATAAGGTTACAAGACCCTCGAGCCCTTTTCTGTTGGTTAGCAACTTCTTGAAGTATGTACTATATTTGGGCATATGGTAGCATGCATCAAGAAGGGGTATGGTGACGACCGAATTCTTCAAATATGACAGGAATCTTTTATTATCATTTTCGACCTTTTGATTCTTGAGACGGGACGGGTATGGGACTTTAATGGGCTGTTTGGTTGGAGTAGGTGGAGAGGGAGTTACCGGAGGGGTTTGTTCGGGATTCTCATCGTTCACATTATCTTCCTCCTCATGAGGAGTGTTGGGTTCCATGACGTTAGATTGTTGAGCTGGGTAAGGAGGATCCTTAGTAGTTGTTCTAGCATGAGTGGTGATGGCGAGTAAGGGATCTCTTTGAGGTTCACCAAGGCCGTCGAGAGTGGCGTTGAGTTCTGCGAATATGGCCCTTATGTCATTTTGTTGGCTATTGATGAGGTTGTCGAGACCATTTAGTTGCAAATTCTTTTCAAACGTGAAATGCCCAAGATCATCCTCAAAAGTGCTCCTAACCTTATAGTCAGGATATTCTCCTCCTCCCTCTTCTCTCACAAGATTTCCCCAAGGGGTGAAATCATTGTTTTGGTAGAAAGTTAAGAGCGAAGGATCATCGAAGATGTCGTGGCTTGACAAGCATGCTTGTTCAGTGGTGGTATCATCCCCGCATTCCTCCACTTCATGCGGGCCACCACATTGGTCACAGATCAAGTATGGGTTTGACAACCGTTTAGTTGGTTGTGACTTGTCTAAATAAGAGACTTGATCATTCATTCTACTCAAACGGCTAGCAAAATGAGGCTCTTTCATGATCTTGGAAATGCTCATGATCAAATCGGGTTCATCCCAGGTATCGTCTTGATCATTTGCGTATTCCTCAATTCTATTCCATCCTTCCTCAGCGCTTAGGTTGGCTATTTTTCCTTTTATCGAACTATTAATGCCAAATTGGTCGCTTTTAGGGACGCTATCATAAAAGATTTGGACAAGAAGCCAGAGTTCAATGCCATGGTGAGGGACGTGTCTAATCAGATCTTTAAATCTGATCCAAGATTCGTGAATGGGTTCAGCTGGTCCAACGTGGAAGCGGAAGATTTTGTCTCTTAATGTTGAAGTTCTTCCTATTGGAAAGAATTTCTCATAGAATTTTGAAACAAGCTGTTCCCATGTGAAAATGGATTCGGAGGGAAGCTGGTTATACCAGTCTCCGGCTTTTTCATGAAGGGTGAAGGGAAAGAATCGCAGCCGGGAGGTATCTCTAGTGGCTCCGTCCGTATGGAGGGTATCCACTATTTTCAGGAAGTCCTTGATGTGTTGGATTGGATCTTCAGTTTTCAATCCGTGAAACTTGCATACACTTTGGACCAGCCAAATATCGGTTGCACGCAAGACCCCATCCGTGCGTTCATTTGGAAAAACGATAGCATTGGAAAAACCACGTGGGGTGGGAGAAGAGTGGTCCTTGAGGCATTTAGGAATTGGGTTTTCGGGAACCTCCATATCGTGATTGGGTTGAGGGCTAGAAGGTGTAGAATGATGATTGGATTCTTCCTCGGAGAGGGCATCATCAAAGTCGATGGCAATGCCAGATGGTTCGGGTGTTGCAAAGAATCGCCTTAATCTTCGCATTTCCCTATCAGGTTCTGCGTAGGGTAGAATAAGGTCGCTTAGTGAACTACGACTCCTGGTGACTCTGAGATTGGAGAGATCTTCGTTTACCATGATGGCCAAGGAAGATTTGAGCAATGGATAGAAAAAGATAGACTAAAGAAAACCTAGAAAAAGAAAATAAAAATCTCACTAGAAAGGAATCTAGTGAGTAGACCTATAAAATAAAAATTCAACCTAAACAATAACTATTCCCCGGCAGCGGCGCCAAAAACTTGATGCGTGGTTTTGTAACCTTACAACAGGTTTTACCTCTCAAGGGATCTCAAGAGGCTTACAACCCCACCAGGCAGTGTACCTGACCGATGTAGTATAGTGTAGTGGTAAGTACGGGGGATTGATCGTTCTCCACAGGGAATAGTGTTCGTTAGGTATGAAAAACTACTCTAATAGGTCTAAGGGTGAGAGAAGATTCTTTTTTATGTTTTTATATTTTTTTATGAAAGCAAGTAAAATCTCGGGTTTGAAAGAGTGGGCGGAATTAGTTGCTAGTCAACTAACCCAAATAACTACGAATGCAAATAAAATAAAATAACAGAAAATGAAAAGGTGGTAAAACTTATATGGAGAGGAATGTGTTTACTTAGATTTCCTTACTCCCTAACTATCTTTTACCGGTTAATTAGTGTGTATTAATTGCGTGGATGACGGGTGTATTCCTTAATACCAATCGTGGGGTGGCGTACGTACTTCCCCAACTCTACAAGCTCCTACTTCACTCCTATGTCGAGCCGGCTAGGAAGCTCCTAACATGGGATCACTAGAATTCGCTTGTGCATTAAATACAACCATAAAAACCTTTAGTACGCATTGGTTCATGTTTCTTAAGACGTTCAAGCAAGTTACCGAATAGGAAGTTAGCCAGTTTTCTTAAGCCTAACATAGATGAACAATCATCCAATACAACTAATAACACACTAATAACCAATAATCAATAGCTAGGTTTCATTAGATCTAAGCAAACACAAGATAAATCTAGCCTAGCATATTAAACAAAAGACAAGAACAAGATAGAATCAAACAACACATAGACATATTGAATGATTAATTGATAACTTATCTTCAATGTAACATGGAAGATCTCAAGGCAAAAAGCCTTGAAAAAGCTGCTAAAATCGTCTTAGGGTTCTTACACACAAAGTTCCTCAATAAATTCCACACTAATGACAAAAAATTAGAAAACTATATATAGACTTTCAGATCTGACGGCGTCACGTTATGGAGTGTGACGCCGTCACCTCGCCGCTTTTAGGGTTCCCGGATGACCTTCTTGACGCCGTCCCTCTTTAGCTCTCCAAAAATCCGTTCTGGCTTATCAAGGCTTGACGCTTTCAGAATTAGACGTGACGCCGTCCCCCTTTAAATTAAGCCGTGACGACCTTGATCACATTAAAGCGTGACGCCGTCAGAATTCCATGCAAATTTCTCTGGCTTATCATGAGTAATTTTCTCATCCACCACTTTTGCCAAGCCATGACGCCGTCCAGAACAAATCCTGACGCCGTCAAAGGTAATTTCCAGCACAATTTTGAGACTTTGTCGTTTTCTTCACTTTTATGCTCCAAAAACGTCCAAAATGCTTCCTTTTCCAGATTTCTTCTCAAAAGTACCTAAAATGACAAAAGGAACGATTTAGGGCGATATTTGATCAAATAAATACGATTTAGGGCTTAAATGACCCCTTAAAAGCGGTACACTTTTCGCTTCATCATACTGCATCAAGGGTCCCCATGCTCAAGACTGGAGAGTATGAGATCTGGAAGATGAGGATTCAACAATACATGCGAATGGTTGATTACTCACTTTGGGAAGTTGTTCTACATGGAGATAGTGTGCAAACCAAGACTGCTATTGGATCAGTCTTGACTCTCAAGACTAGTGAGGAGAAAGCGCAGAGAAGATTGGAGGTCAAGGCTCACAGTATTCTCATGATGGGAATACCAAATGATTATCAATTGAGTTTTACTCATATTGAGTCTGCTAAGGAGTTATGGGAAGCAGTCGAACTTCGATTTGGTGGGAATGAAGCTACCAAGAAATCAAGAAAGAATCTACTGAAGCATCATTTAGAAACTTTCACTGCTTTAAGTTCTGAGAACATTGAGGGAACTTATGATCGACTTCATAAGCTATCCAGTCAAATGGCTCTTTTGAAGATTGAGCCATCTCAAGAAGATGTCAATCTAAAGTTTCTGAGAAGTCTATCTTCTGAATGGAACACTCATACAGTGGTTTGGAGACATAAGGAAGATTTTGATACTATGACATTGGATGATCTGTACAACAACTTGAAGGTGTATGAATCAGAAGTTAAAGGATTGTCAAGCTCATCCTCTACCACAAATAATCTTGCTTTTGTTTCCTCAAGCAACAAGAACTCTGGTAGTCATCAAGAACAGCACTCTGCTGCTGGTACTTTTGCTCCTGCTGTTGGTTCACATGTCTCTGCTGCTGACTCTGCTAACCCCAACACCATCAGTGATGCTGCGATTTGTGCATATTTGGCTGAACTTACTACAAGTACTTCAGTCATGCCTCAAGATCTGGATGAACTTGATCCTGATGATGTTGAAGAGATTGATATGCAATGGCAATTTGCAATGTTAACAATGAGGGCAAGAAGGTTTCTTAAGCGAACTGGAAAAGAGATGAAATTCAGAAGGAACAAGAGTGTGGGATTTGACAAGTCAAAGGCAGAATGTTTTAATTGTAGAAAGAAGGGACACTTTGCAAGAGAATGCAAAGCACCAAAAAGAAGCAATGAGAATTTCAAGAAGTCTGCTGATGAAGAGCCAAATTCTACTACTGCCATGGTATCATGTGATGGGTTAGGTGATTATGACTGGAGTGATCATGCTGAGGATGGTCCAAATTGTGCATTGATAGCTGAAGAGGAATCTGAAGTACAACATTTTGCTCTCATGGCCTATTCTTCTTCTGGATCAGACTCTGAGGTATCCAATGAATCATCTTGTTCTTTTAAATCATGTTCTGATACAATTGAGATACTTAAGTCTAGCAATGGAAACCTTAAGATGGAAAATGAAACACTTAAGCTAGATAATCTTAGTTATGCATATGGTTTAAAGAACTTAGAAGAGAAGCTAGAATTTTATAAAAAGGCTGAAATTGAATATCTTGATCAGATCACTATCCTGAAAAATGAGCTTATCAAGAAAGATGATGAGATTAAGGTTCTTTTGGAAAAAGTAGAAGAGGCTGAACAGGCTAAAGATTCAGCCATTAGTGAGACAGAAAAACATATTGTTAGGGTGGAAAAACAACAATTTGCCACTGACATTCTCAGTAAACCATTAGGAAGACACTTTAATGGTATAGGATATAATGCTGTTGCTCACCCTCAGAAACTTAGTGCCAATGCCCCTCCCACTAGAACATTAACTTTCATATCTGAGTCTGGGGCTAAACCTGTAGGTGAAACTAGTAAACCTGTAGTTGAAACTAGTGAAAAAGAAATAGAGTCACCTAAGGTTGAGGTAAAGAAGTATGAACAAGCACCCCTGATTGAAGATTGGGAGTCTGACAGTGATGATGATGTAGTGGAATCTGATTCAACCTCTAAGAACAAAAAGGAAGAAATTCCTACTGTTGTTGAATCAAAAGTACCTAGGGCTAAAAAGGTTGAGTTTGTTAAGCCTAGGTTTGGTAAAGGTATCTCTAGGAAGATGGCTGAGTTTGACAACACACCTAGAGTATATCCTAAGAGAACTAATAACTTGCCTAGGGGAAACCAGAGAAATTGGAACAACCTAGTTTCACAAAAATTAGGTACTGATTTTCAATTACTTAAGAAGGCATGTTATTGTTGTGGTAGTTTTGAACATCTGCAAGATGAGTGCTATAAGAAACCAGCTTGGAACCAATACACAAGGGTGAACCATAGAAACTTTGCTAGAAAGACTCACCCTCACCCCAAAAGAAACATGGTTCCTAGGGAAGTTTTGATGAGAGATGGTGCTTCTAGAGTTATCTCTCCTATTGCACCAACAGTGCCCATAAAGAAGGATATAGTTGATTCTGCTGTTAAGGCAAACTCTGTTGTTATAGAAAACTCTGCTGTTAAGGCAGACTCTGCTGTTTTGCCTAAAGTTGTTACTGATACTGTTGTGGGCAATCATTTTTATGCTGTTAAAGCCTCAGCTTGCTGGGTCTGGAAACCTAAAGTTAAAGTTTTGGATCATGTTCTCAGACACAGCAGTGCACCAATGCAGTTGAAGAAATTTGACTACTTTGATGCACAAGGTAGATCCAAGTCAGTAATGGCTTGGGTCCCAAAGAGAAACTAATTCTCTTACTTTATGTGCAGGGCAATCTACAAAAGGAGCTAAAGGATAAATGCATTTTTGATAGTGGATGCTCTTCACACATGACTGGAGACCAAAGCAATTTGGAGAACTTTGAAGCTTTGGATGGTGGTTATGTTGCCTTTGGGAATGATCCTAAAGGAGGTAAAATTGTTGGAAAAGGCATGATCAGAACTGGAAAATTGGATTTTAAAAAAGTGAATTTGGTTAATGGCTTAAAGTTCAATCTTTTTAGTGTCTCAAAAATGTGTGACAGAAAGAATTTTGTTCTTTTTACAGACACTGAATGTCTTGTCTTATCTCCCGACTATAAGATACCTGATGATAAATTAGTACTTCTTAAAGTCCCTAGAAATGACAACATATACAGTGTGGACATAAAGAACATTATTCCCAAAAGAGATTTAACTTGTCTGTTTGCCAAAGCCACTATTGATGAATCCAAACTATGGCACAGAAGGCTTGGACATCTGAACTACAAGGCTATCAACAAGTTGGTGAAAGGGAACTTGGTCAGAGGATTACCTTCAAAGGTTTTTGAAAATCCTGAAGTATGTGTTGCTTGTCAGATGGGAAAGCAACATAGAGCATCTTGTAAGTCCAAATTGGTGAATTCTATAACTGAACCTTTGTTTATGTTACACATGGACCTATTTGGACCCACTTATGTGAATTGTTTGAACAAAAAGATGTATGGCTTAGTGGTCACTGATGATTTTAGTATATTTACTTGGGTATTCTTTTTAGCTACTAAGAATGAGACACCTGGCATTCTTAAGGCTTTTATTACAAGGATAGAAAACCTATTTAATCACAAGGTTAAAATCATCAGATGTGACAATGGAACTGAATTTAAGAATCAAGTGATGAATCAGTTCTGTGAGGAAAAAGGGATAACTAGACAATTTAGTGTGGCTAGAACTCCTCAGCAAAATGGTGAGTGATGAAGCGAAAAGTGTACCGCTTTTAAGGGGTCATTTAAGCCCTAAATCGTATTTATTTGATCAAATATTGCCCTAAATCGTTCCTTTTGTCATTTTAGGTACTTTTGAGGAGAAATCTGGAAAAGGAAGCATTTTGGACGTTTTTGGAGCATAAAAGTGAAGAAAATGACAAAGTCTCAAAATCGGCTGAAAATTACCTTTGACGGCGTCAGGATTTGTTCTGGACGGCGTCATGGCTTGGCAAGAAAGGTGGATGTGAAAATTACTCATGATAAGCCAGAGAAATTTGCATGAAATTCTGACGGCGTCACGCTTTAATCTGATCAAGGTCGTCACGGCTTAATTTAAAGCGGGACGGCGTCACGTCTAATTCTGACGGCGTCAAGCCTTGATAAGCCAGAACGGATTTTTGGAGAGCTAAAGAGGGACGGCGTCAAGAAGGTCATCCGGGAACCCTAAAAGCGGCGAGGTGACGGCGTCACACTCCATAACGTGACGCTGTCAGATCTGAAAGTCTATATATAGTTTTCTAATTTTTTGTCATTAGTGTGGAACTTATTGAGGAACTTTGTGTGTAAGAACCCTAAGACGATTTTAGCAGCTTTTTCAAGGCTTTTTGCCTTGAGATCTTCCATGTTACATTGAAGATAAGTTATCAATTAATCATTCAATATGTCTATGTGTTGTTTGATTCTATCTTGTTCTTGTCTTTTGTTTAACATGCTAGGCTAGATTTATCTTGTGTTTGCTTAGATCTAATGAAACCTAGCTATTGATTATTGGTTATTAGTGTGTTATTAGTTGTATTGGATGATTGTTCATCTATGTTAGGCTTAAGAAAACTAGCTAACTTCCTATTCGGTAACTTGCTTGAACGTCTTAAGAAACATGAACCAATGCGTACTAAGGTTTTTATGGTTGTATTTAATGCACAAGCGAATTCTAGTGATCCCATGTTAGGAGCTTCCTAGCCGGCTCGACATAGGAGTGAAGTAGGAGCTTGTAGAGTTGGGGAAGTACGTACGCCACCCCACGATTGGTATTAAGGAATACACCTGTCATCCACGCAATTAATACACACTAATTAACCGGTAAAAGATAGTTAGGGAGTAAGGAAATCTAAGTAAACACATTCCTCTCCACATAAGTTTTCACCACATTTTCATTTTCTGTTATTTTATTTTATTTGCATTCGTAGTTATTTGGGTTAGTTGACTAGCAACTAATTCCGCCCACTCTTTCAAACCCGAGATTTTACTTGCTTTCATAAAAAAATATAAAAACATAAAAAAGAATCTTCTCTCACCCTTAGACATATTAGAGTAGTTTTTCATACCTAACGAACACTATTCCCTGTGGAGAACGATCAATCCCCCGTACTTACCACTACACTATACTACATCGGTCAGGTACACTGCCTGGTGGGGTTGTAAGCCTCTTGAGATCCCTCGAGAGGTAAAACCTGTTGTAAGGTTGCAAAACCACGCATCAAGTTTTTGGCGCCGCTGCCGGGGAATAGTTATTGTTTAGGTTGAATTTTTATTTTATTAGGTCTACTCACTAGATTCCTTTCTAGTGGGATTTTTATTTTATTTTTCTAGGATTTCTTTAGTCTATCTTTTTCTTTGTGCCCTTTGTTTGTAAAACCATTTTCATTTGTCACCATGGCGGATGAAATTCCATTTAGATCATTAACAATAGAGGAACAATTACTTTACACGGATAGATTTGCTTCCTGTTGTTCCAATGAATTTTTAAGTGATCTTAGATATATACAAGAGGAGATGGGTATAAAGTTTGATAGGTTTGATGAATTATGTGCATGTGTGGCTTCTATTAAACAATCATTGTTAGGATCAACTCCTTTTAATAAGACCCTTTGGAAAATTTTTGAGGAAAGCCTCCTAACCGTGAACCATAAGTTTAATGAATTAATGGGTTCGTATACATCACAACTTGAGGAAACAATTGAGGAGGATTTAGCCGAACATGAGCATATTGAGCAAAAAGACCTAGGTTTTATGATCAATGACTTTGAATCTCAAGGAACACATGATGAATCCTTTAGGCAAATTGAACATAGTAATCATGTTATCGGGGAAGATTCTTATGAATCGGACTTAGAACTTGAAATGGCTAGAGAAGGATTTGAGATACTTAGGAACATGTTTGGGTTAGATTCTACTAAAACACATGATGAGGTAAGTAACATAAGCCCACCAAGTACCCCACAAGTCCTACCATCATTTGAGGCACACACACCACCCATGACTTACCCGGAAGAAGTAGAAGAGACTATAGGAACCCCAATTGAAGTAGAGCCCTTGGACCAAACAAAACTAGAAGAAATAGGTTTGAATACTTGTAGTCATAACCTTTCTTTTAGTTCTATGGAAGTTCCTAGTTTTGATGAACCGGAGCCTAAACCAAAACCGTTACCTAATCTTCCATCCTTAGATGTGAACTTAGGAATTGAATTAGGTCCCGATCCACCCATCAAACCATGTAGTCCGGGTAGTTTTAAGTTGAAGGTAGTAGACTCTAAGCCTTGTAGAGAGGAAGCTGACATAGGAGTGAACCATAACCTTTCATACTTACATCACCCATTCATGATTAATCACAAGAAACACTATGGGTTTAAACCGGGTTTATTAGGTCAAGATGGATTCCCAACTAGGAATTTCTCGAAGTTGATAAAAGATGATCCCTTTTTAGGAGAACACTTTAATTCACCCATTGACCAAAGTGAACTAGGTAAGGTTATGATGAAAGGAGCACACCCCTTTGAGTATATAATTCATCCACCACTCTTTCCTCACGCGGCATACTTCCACCAAGATGGTGTGTATCGCTACTATCACCCGCACTTAATCCTAAGTGTAGGAAAAACCTCTCCTTTATCCGTTAAATAAGGGTAGAGTCAGGCTCGTGACTCGAACAAAAACAAGCGCTTCTTGGGAGGCAACCCAAGCTTTATTTGCTTTGTGTGTTTATTTATTTGTTTGTTTGATTTTATTTGCTTCCGTATGTATGTTTAATTTTTATTACTATTGATTCATGTTCAAAACTAATTTGTGAAAATGCTTTATTTTGTTTTTAACTTCGTCTTAACTACATATAAAGGTATTTTGCAAAAGTTAAGTGTAAGGGAAATCTAAATCGGTTTATTAGAACACAAATAAACATGAATCATAATAATAATAAATGAACATACATATTAGTATTTGTTTGAGTCAAATGCTTGTATCGAGTCATAATGATGTTTTGCAGGAATTCCAGGAAGTAAGGTATAGGTTTTTCCAAAATTTTTCCGGAAACGTAACATGAGAATTCTGTCAGATAATTTCTGACGGCGTCAGGTTTAATTTTCTGAAAATTTTTGAAAGTTTTGTTTTCATAAAAAGTTTTTATTAAATCTCTAACTTATAATCTCCAGGAATCTGCAAAATTATCATTCCACAAGCATTATATCCTTATATATAGAGTTTATCCCGCCGATGTTATGCAGGTTTTCGTGTTTGTTTTCTCAGGTTTAACAGGTTATTTTGGACAAGGAAATGTTTTGGATCAAGCTTATGGCGATGCATTAGTCATGGAGCTTCAACATTACTCTTGGAAGAAGATTTAACCGTGTAATTTCATTATCCACCGAGCGAATCAGGGGAGTATTTGATTTCATTCTTTTACTTTATGCTTTTACATCTTGTTATTTGAACATTGGGGACAATGTTCATCTTAAGTGTAAGGGGGGGTAAAAGTACGATTAGAGAATACAATTGCGCTTGATTTTTGTTTGTTTAATGGTAGATGTGTAATAAAACTGAGAGAAATACCTGTTAGGGCAATTTTAGTGCCAAATTTAAAATTTTTTACAACATATAGGAGTGAAACTTTGATCTTAATGAGCGTCTCATGGATAGGAGTTATATGACTAGCACAAATATGTGAGGTTCGCCCCTAGAATTGGTAGGAAAAGCATTTATGCTATGATGTGTGTACCGGTAGCACTTAGATTCTAGAACTTGCGTTAGGACCATTCCGAGGCCACAAGTGAGACTACATTCGTGTAGTTAGATTTACTACATGATAAGAGGCATTAGGATTAACCCATTGTTTTACACCTGTGTTTTTGTTATAATTACATTGGCTACATTGGTCAAGTAATTCTCCCACACCCTTTGCGTTGTACTCATTTTTAGTACACGATACCCCTAGTACACCCCTCAGAGCCTATCTTTTCGTTTCGACCTTTAAGCATTTTACTTAAAGGAAGAATTTGTTTACACCCCACTTAAATGTACACCCAAATCGCCTTAGCCTACCTTGTATGCACTCATCTTTAGTGCATTATTGTGACAACATTTGTTTAAACCCAAGTTAATTATCTAATTGATTACATGGTTGCTAATTCGAGTCATATCCTTGTACATATTGTTTTGGGACGATTGGGACTCATGGGTAAAGTACTAGTGTAATGGAGTAATGGGGAAGAACATCATTTATTACCCCCATATGTGCTAAATATTTTAAAAGTACTCCAAGTGTTTTAATTATCTTAATTCGAGTCATTAGAATAGTAATTTGTAAAGTTATGTAAAAGTTCAAGTGTAAGGGGAATGCATCGCCCCTATGATGTATTATTTTGGATGGTAGGGCAAGAATGTATGAAAAAAAAAAATACAAAAAAATACAAAAAAATGAGAAAAAGAAAAGTAGAAAAAACATACGGACTACCATCCCGTTTCATTTTATGTTTGTTTTATGTTTTTGTTATTTTCTTTCATTAGCTTAAATCGAGTCGAGTCTTGGCTTAGCAACATTGTATAGTACATGTAATTGATCAAGATCTTTAACTCGCCACCAGTAAAATATCCTTTATCCAACAAATCCGTGTTTTCCTTTTCCCTACACCTAACGTTATAACCCGTTTAAAAGCCCTCTTTGATAGTTTATCTTAGGTGCTTACGCCTAGTGGAGGAGGTTTTCGATCCTTTCCCAAGCCTATGGTAATCTATTTGCTATGACAGGTAGTGAGAGATATTATCCGTTTTCATTTATGAGATTTATTTTGATGACACTTGAGAGATGTGAGTATCTAAACACTACTTGTGAGGTGCTAGTTTGTAATCTCCGTGCTTTTTATGATTAAAGTAGAACGACTATTTGTTGCAATTACTTTTATATTAGTGTTAAATGACCCCTAACTTGTATTTTGATTAGAATAAAAGCGCATTTGCTTGAGAACAAGCAAATCTCAAGTGTAAGGGTATTTGATGAAGCGAAAAGTGTACCGCTTTTAAGGGGTCATTTAAGCCCTAAATCGTATTTATTTGATCAAATATTGCCCTAAATCGTTCCTTTTGTCATTTTAGGTACTTTTGAGGAGAAATCTGGAAAAGGAAGCATTTTGGACGTTTTTGGAGCATAAAAGTGAAGAAAACGACAAAGTCTCAAAATCGGCTGAAAATTACCTTTGACGGCGTCAGGATTTGTTCTGGACGGCGTCATGGCTTGGCAAGAAAAGGTGGATATGAAAATTACTCATGATAAGCCAGAGAAATTTGCATGAAATTCTGACGGCATCACGCTTTAATCTGATCAAGGTCGTCACGGCTTAATTTAAAGCGGGACGGCGTCACGTCTAATTCTGACGGCGTCAAGCCTTGATAAGCCAAAACGGATTTTTGGAGAGCTAAAGAGGGACGGCGTCAAGAAGGTCATCCGGGAACCCTAAAAGCGGCGAGGTGATGGCGTCACACTCCATAACGTGACGCCGTCAGATCTGAAAGTCTATATATAGTTTTCTAATTTTTTGTCATTAGTGTGGAACTTATTGAGGAACTTTGTGTGTAAGAACCCTAAGACGATTTTAGCAGCTTTTTCAAGGCTTTTTGCCTTGAGATCTTCCATGTTACATTGAAGATAAGTTATCAATTAATCATTCAATATGTCTATGTGTTGTTTGATTCTATCTTGTTCTTGTCTTTTGTTTAACATGCTAGGCTAGATTTATCTTGTGTTTGCTTAGATCTAATGAAACCTAGCTATTGATTATTGGTTATTAGTGTGTTATTAGTTGTATTGGATGATTGTTCATCTATGTTAGGCTTAAGAAAACTAGCTAACTTCCTATTCGGTAACTTGCTTGAACGTCTTAAGAAACATGAACCAATGTGTACTAAGGTTTTTATGGTTGTATTTAATGCACAAGCGAATTCTAGTGATCCCATGTTAGGAGCTTCCTAGCCGGCTCGACAGAGGAGTGAAGTAGGAGCTTGTAGAGTTGGGGAAGTACGTACGCCACCCCACGATTGGTATTAAGGAATACACCCGTCATCCACGCAACTAATACACACTAATTAACCGGTAAAAGATAGTTAGGGAGTAAGGAAATCTAAGTAAACACATTCCTCTCCACATAAGTTTTCACCACATTTTCATTTTCTGTTATTTTATTTTATTTGCATTCGTAGTTATTTGGGTTAGTTGACTAGCAACTAATTCCGCCCACTCTTTCAAACCCGAGATTTTACTTGCTTTCATAAAAAAATATAAAAACATAAAAAAGAATCTTCTCTCACCCTTAGACCTATTAGAGTAGTTTTTCATACCTAACGAACACTATTCCCTGTGGAGAACGATCAATCCCCCGTACTTACCACTACACTATACTACATCGGTCAGGTACACTGCCTGGTGGGGTTGTAAGCCTCTTGAGATCCCTCGAGAGGTAAAACCTGTTGTAAGGTTGCAAAACCACGCATCAGTGAGGCTGAGAGGAGAAATAGAACATTAATTGAGGCTGCTAGGACTATGTTGTTAGAGTCTAAGTTACCCACTATCTTTTGGGCTGAAGCAGTCAACACTGCTTGTTATGTGCAAAATAGAACTAAGATAGTTAAACCTCACAATAAGACCCCTTATGAGTTATTGCACGGTAGGAAACCACTGATTGATTTCTTTAGACCATTTGGGTGTCCTGTCACTATCTTAAACACCATTGACCACTTAGGCAAGTTTAGTGAGAAAGCAGACATAGGTTACTTTGTTAGATACTCTACTGAAAGTAAGGCTTTTAGGGTTTTCAATCAAAGGACTGGGCATGTGGTGGAAAATTTGCATGTTAGAATTAGAGAAACCACACCTAATGTTGATGGAAAAGGTCCTGAGTGGATGTTTGATATTGATTCTTTAACCAAGAGTATGAATTATCAACCAGTCATTGCAGGTACTACTAACATGTCTGCAGGTACACAAACTAACCCTAATGCAGGTACACAAGCAAAGAAGGATGGATCTGCAGAAGAGTTTGTTTTGATTGAAAAGTGGAAGTTTGATCAGTACTTCTCTCTATCAAATAAAGAGAGAAAGAGTTCAGATGATGATGCTGTTCACAAGGAAGCACCAAAGGTTAATGTAGAAGGTGTTGATGAACCTTCTCATAATGACAAGAATGATGATAAGGAAAGGAATAAAGAGTCAGAAGTTGATGGGCAACAAGGGAATACACATAGCAGCAGTTCTCTCAACTCTGCTGCCAGGCCAAAACACTCTGCTGATAGGCCAAAACACTCTGCTGTTAGGTCAAAACACTCTGTTGTTAGGTTTGGTAACTCTGCTGCTATGCCTAAGGACTCTACTGATAAAGATGGTGATTCTTATGATGATTCTTCTGATGAGGTGCCTGAATTAGAAGAAGTATATGTGGATACTGATGATGAAGTTGTTGATGTTTTTGGTGCTGAAGGTGATTTATCAAATTTGGAGACTGATATACCTGTTAGTCCCACTCCTACAACCAGAATCCATAAGAATCATCCAAAGGAGCAGATCATTGGTGATGTTCACTCTGCTGTTCAGACTAGTAGTAAATCAAAAGGGTTGAGTGATTTGCTTGATCAGGGATTGTTTGCTCAAACACTTAAGAAGAGAAATAGCCACAAGGATTTACAGAATTGCATGTTTGCATGTTTCTTATCTCAAGAAGAACCCAAAACCATACACAAGGCTATGAAAGATGAAAGTTGGGTTGAAGCTATGCAAGAGGAGTTGCTGCAGTTCAAGCTTCAAGAGGTCTGGACATTAGTTGATTTGCCTAATGGAAAAAGGGCAATTGGTACAAAATGGGTGTTCAGATGTAAAAGAGATGAAAGAGGTATTGTTGTCAGAAACAAGGCTAGATTGGTGGCTCAGGGATACACTCAGGAAGAAGGAATAGACTATGATGAGGTATTTGCCCCAGTTGCAAGACTGGAGGCTATCAGACTTTTCTTGGCATATGCCTCATACAAGAATTTTCCTGTGTATCAAATGGATGTGAAAAGTGCTTTCTTGTATGGAAAGATACCTGAAGAGGTTTATGTGATGCAACCACCTGGGTTTGAAGATCCTAAGTATCCTGATAGGGTCTACAAGGTGAAGAAAGCACTGTATGGACTACATCAAGCTCCTAGAGCTTGGTATGACACCTTATCTACATATTTGTTGAATAATGGTTTTTGCAGAGGAACCATTGATAAAACATTGTTCATTAAGAAAGACAAAAAGGATATCCTACTTGTTCAGGTTTATGTAGATGATATCATTTTTGGGTCTACAAATAAGGTGTTATGTGAAGGTTTTGAGAAGCTTATGCACAGCAGGTTTGAGATGAGTTCTATGGGAGAACTGACTTTCTTTTTAGGGCTTCAAGTTAAGCAGAAGTCAGATGGGATTTTTATTAGCCAAGACAAGTATGTGGCTGATATGTTAAAGAAGTTTGGTTTCAAAGATGTGAAAGCAGCTAAGACACCAATGGATAAAAACAAACCTTTGCTCAAGGATGAAGATGGGGTAGAGGTTGATGTACATCTTTATAGGTCAATGATTGGTTCATTGATGTATCTAACTGCTTCAAGGCCAGATATCATGTTTTCTGTGTGTGCTTGTGCCAGATTTCAAGTGTCCCCAAAAGTTTCACACTTGGAAGTAGTCAAAAGAATTTTTAGGTATCTAAAGGGTCAACCAAAATTGGGTCTTTGGTATCCTAATAATTCCCTATTTGACTTGATAGCATACTCAGATAGTGACTATGCTGGGGCTACTATGGATAGAAAGTCAACCACTGGAGGCTGTCAGTACCTTGGACATAGGCTGATCTCTTGGCAATGTAAGAAACAAACAGTGGTGGCTAATTCGACAACTGAAGCAGAATATGTTGCTGCTTCTAGCTGCTGTGGACAAGTGCTCTGGATTCAGAACCAATTGCTGGATTATGGGTACAATTTCATGAACACAAAAATTTTCATTGACAACAACAGCACAATGTGTATTATCAAAAATCCTGTTTTTCATTCTAAAACAAAACACATAGAGATAAGACATCATTTTATTAGAGATTGTTATGAGAAAAAGCTAATTCAAGTGGTTAAAATACATACTGACAACAATGTTGCTGATTTACTTAAAAAAAGTTTTGATGTAAGTAGATTTCAATTTTTAGTTGCTAGTATTGGCATGATAAATCTTTGATCTTTAACAATCTTATCTCTGAATGTTTTTTTAAACTTTTGTAAGGATTTGTGCTGTTTGTTAAGTCAAATTTTGATGTTTGTTAAGTTGTTTGCTGTTTTTTTGTCTGCTGCTATGCTACTCTGCTGTTATTTTTGGATATTCTTGCTTGTGTTTGTGGTTTTCTACTAACCTTTTGCAGATTTACATGAACACACAATCAAGTAAAGCAAGGAAATTTAAACATTCATTGACAACTAAAGCAAAGTACAAGATGAAGTTTTCTTACAACCATTGATCAAAAAAAAAAAAAAAAAAAAAAAAAAGGTTCAAAAGACAACAAGAACCATGGATTCACAACCTAAATTCTAGCAAAGTCAGGCATAACCTTGCTGCGAGGTCCTCGCATACCCATGGCTTCAAATACTCTTGGACAGGGAAGAGCAAGTACCACTGGTCGTGGTGGTGGACTCTGCTGCTGGCTTGTTGAGGGAGCTTGTTTCTTCTGCTGTTTCTTCTTGGGAACAGGGGGTTTCTGCTCTGCCGCACTTGGCTTTGGACGAGGAGGATCAACACTCTTACCAAAAGCAGCAACCGACTTCTCCATTTGCTTCTGAAGCTCAGCGGTCAAAGGATGTTGCGGAGGATCGATTTCCCAGACACCTTGATAGAAAGTCATGGATTTTGGCCATGCTTTTGTTTCTTCATCATCGCTTGAATCTACAAAGGATGATGGTGTTGATGGCAGTGGGTCAGAGTATTCTTCTTCCACAACTGCTTTACCTTTCTGTTGTGATGATGATGCTCTTGACGTTGGTGGAAAATAGTTTGACCATCCTTGTGAGCTGTCTGATGAGGAATCTGAGGATATGTCGATGATTGGAGCTTTGGAAGAGCTCATGGTTGGTTATTATTGGAGTTAGGGTTTGTGAATTAGGGATTTGCTAAAGAGATTAAGGGATTTATGGACTTCAATGCGGGGTTGGTATTGTATTTAAGGGAGTGATTTTGAAGATATTGGGAAAAGTTGACTTTTGGTCAACAATTTCATAACTCTGCTGATGAGTTTGAAAGTAGAAGGGTCAAATTGAAACTTTTGGCGCGTTCTTAAACCTAATTAGATCAAAACGGTCTTATACACCAATTCGATCTCATTACCTTTTAATTGCTCAAAACTACATTTGATTCTCACCCAAGAACACTAATTTATTTCATTTCACCCAAAACCCCCAAATCATAATGGCTCGACGACAATTTCCGGAAGAACATAATCAAATTGCATTTCTTAGTAAGGTTTCTGCAGCTGCCGGATTTCATGAGGTTATGGATTTTCTGAGTGCTTCTAGACTAAGGTATGCTTTAACAGTTGATCCTACCATTTATAAATCACATATGCACCAATTTTGGTCGACTGTTAAGCTGGATATACTTGACGGGGAGGAACGGTTGATAGGTAGTGTGGATGGTGAAAGTATTGTAGTTAGTGAAACAACCATTAAGAGAAGTCTTCGTTTATCAGGAGTACCTACACCTCCTACCCTTACCCCAGAAATTGTTTTGACTGAGCTTGAGAACATAGGATATGAGAGACCTGAGGCTGGTGGAACATTTTTGAAAGGTCATCTTTGTCCCCATTGGAAGTTTTTGTTGCATACTCTACAACACTGCTTGTTTCCCAAAGTAGGTGGATGGAGTGAGTTTAGTGCTTCTCAAGCTATGGCTTTAGTTTGTTTGGCAACAGGGCAACCATTTGATTTTTCTTCTATGATTTTTGAGGGTATGAAGAAGTTTATTAAGAAGAAATTCTATTTGTATCCAAGGTTTCTACAACTTGTTATCAACTCTCAGCTAAGAGAACCCTTGAGGCATACAAATGTTGAGCCCTGTAGTAGAATGGCTATCAAGATGTTTGCTTTTCTAAAGAAACCTGGGAAAAGTTTTTCTGGTGCTATAACTCCCCTGACTGAACACATCTTGAATATTGTGGCTGCAGTTAATGAGGATGAATAAGCTGGAAACACCACAGCTTCCCATCACACATCCTCATCAACAAGTTTGAATGTATCAGTATCACATGAACCCCAAAATACCCAATCACCTAGGACTTCACCACATGAGGACATTGTGCAACCTCAGGCCAATTTCAGTATGGATGCAGATGAGGCTGATACAGGTGTTGGAGGTATCATGATGGAAGAGGCTGACACTACTGTTTTCAACTTAGTAGTTGAACAGGACAGTGCTAACATAACTAAGACCTTAACCATGGCAACATCTTTTGTAGAAGGTTCTCAAGAACCTAATACAACTGATGGTAACCCCAGCCAAATGGCTTCTATGGGGGGCTCAGATGTTCAACCTAGGGTTGAGACTGAGTTTGTGTCCCAAGATTCACCTCTCGGAGAAGGTCACACATCTCGAAGTGATGAGGACAGACATGAAACATATGAATTGATGGACACTGATGTACATATTGACATTGCCCATGATACACCTCTCGGACCAGGTCACACAGGTCGAAGTGTTGAGGCTAGCATTGAACTTGAAAAAGATGATTTGACGGTTAATACCCCTGTACAAAATGCCAATTCCAGTGATCAACCTCTCGGGTCAGGTAACACAGACCGAAGTTGTGAGGATATCATGAAACAATTTAAGGAATTGACGGATAAATGTACACAATTGTCACAGGAGGTTCTTGGACTAAGAAAGGAGTTGTCTACAGTCAAAGCTTCTCAAGGTGCTGAGATAAGAAGGCTTAAGCTCAGGGTTACTCATCTTGAGGGGAGGCTAAAGAAGAGTTCCAAACCAAGTTTGGAAGAGGATGCTTCCAAACAGGGGAGGAATGATCAGGAGGCTGTAGTGAATGCTCAGGATCAAGAAGTTGTAATAGGTTCAGGGGAGGTTGTCAAGAAATCAGGTGAAAATGTTGGTGATAAGAGTGAAAAAGTTGTTGACTCTGCTGGAGCAGAACACTCTGCTGATGGGCTAAAGGTTCCTGCTGTTGATACTGAGAAGTGTAATACCTGAAATTCTATAACATGTAAAATGACCAAATCGCCCCTGGGAATTTAAAATCTAAATAAAACATATGTAAAGCACAAAATAAATTCCAAACTTCTAGCAATGAACAAGTTATGATCCCAAATATTTTTAACAACTCCATTTAACATTTATACAAGCCATGAAAATTACCAAAATGCCCTTGGGCGCCTAATATAGTTTAAATTCAAATTATGATTTAAATAAAAGTAATTTAAAGGTAATTAAAGGGTATTAAAAATGGTAAATCAATGCATTAATTTCCCTTGACCAAAATTCCAAAATTTTGGCCATGTATCCTCCCCTTTGACCGGTCCTTCATTTTATAATTCAATCATCACATTTTTATTCCAAAAACCCTAGTGCCGATTAAAAAGAAAACACACCAAAAATCCTTTGAGCCTTCATACGATTTCCACAAATCCTCTAAGCATTTTTCTGTGATCAATATACTTCTAAGGAGTCCTGGAAAAATAAGTTTGAAGGTGTTCTTTGCCCGATCCTATTGTGGTGAATTTTCTCCCATAGCGTCATACAAAAGAGGAAAAATAGTGGTGAAGCCTTGTTTGGTCGATCTCTATTTTTGGGGAGCTATTTTCCTTTCGTGCGCTAGTAAACAAGGTAATTCATAAATTAATTCTGCGACACCTCTAAAATTCGTTGGCCATTTTTCTTATGATCTTTATGTCGAATAAAACCTGGGAAAAATGATAAAAACAGCCCATGCATCATAGATAAGTCGTATGGAAAATATTGTGATATAAACCCTAGAATCGAATATAAAATCAAAAGGCATGCATGCGAATTTTCTGGATCATGTTATTATTTTTCATGGCACCTATGATCATCATATAACACTAGAAAAATGTTACTTTGAATTGTGGAGGCCTAAATCTATTATTGTGGAATTTCTTTGAATCGGCTAAAATAGAAACAAAAGTAAAATTATGGAAAACCCTAAACTCAAATCGACCTAGGTATTTTTATGATTAAATCTGGAATATTGAAGTGTTTAAATGATGTGGTAATGATGATGTAATGATTAGTGAAATTAGGGTTTTGATTTGTTGATTAAAAGTGTATATCGATTTGAATAATTAAATCTAAGGGTGTGTTTTGTAATTCTAAAAACTCAAGGGATAATTTTTGTAAGTTATTTGATCATGGTATAATTCGTATAAAATATTAAATGAGGGGTCTATATGTAAATTTTGTATTTAAAAGGTTAAATGGGTAATTATATATAATTAGTAATTCGATTTGCAATTTAATTAAATCAAGGGACTGAAAATGTAAATACTGGAAACTTGGGGTCATTTTGAGTAAATTATAATGTTAAGATGGTTTGGTGTAAGTTTGGATAATTACGGGGGCTAATATGTAATTATTTGGAATTTACGAATTAATATATATGTTTTATAATTATAGGGACTAAATGTGTAATTATGTGAAACTAAAGGGTTAAATCGTACCATGCATGAAATTAGAAGGTAGATTCTGTATATAATTAAATCTAAGGGTTAATGGTGTAATTAAAGATATTATATGGATTAAATTGTAAATTATGTAACTTTAGGGTTTATTTTGCAACTTTTATAAATAAAGGGTTTAAAGTGTAAAATATGGAACTGAATGGGCTAAGGTGTAATTCTGAATAAATGGATTATTTAAATAAGTAAATTATGATATTTTCATTCTAGACCTTTAATTTGATATATTTACAATTAAAACCCTAAACTTTGTAAACTTGTCATATTTAACCCTAAACTTTTATAACTTGCTAAAGTCAACCCTAATTCCATAATGATACTAAATTAATGACTTAACTAAATCATAATACTTAAATCTTACTCATTATAGAAACCTGCTAATTTTGGAAACTTACTAAATAAGGAAACTTTCTAAAAATGGAAACCTGCTAAAAATAGAAAGTTACTTAATATGGAAACGGGATCTTTAGTAATCATGTCTTTACTCCTCTAGGTGTGAAGAGGGAGTGACCTGTGCTCTTTATCATCTTATTCAGTGTTTTCCTTTGTCAAGCAATAAGGTACAGATATTCTGCTTCTTTGATAAGAGGCCTTCATGCTCTCATTATGATTCATATTAGGGTTTCCCTATACCATTGCTATGTTCCTTTCATTCATGAACTCCGATTATTGAACCATCATGATATTGAACCTTGCTTATGAACCTTGCTTATGAACCATGATTATGAACTTATGAAACATGATATTGACCTATGCAAGTAAACTAAAAACATGATTCATGATACTTGACCTTTACCCTCAGTTTGATACTACGAGCCACTCACTAGGCATGAGGGTTTCATGTCCATGTCAGTCGATGCACCGATGGCATGACTCTAGGGTAGGAGAGTTGATGCGTGGGTTTTGCAACCTTACAACAGGTTTTACCTCTCAAGGGATCTCAAGAGGCTTACAACCCCACCAGGCAGTGTACCTGACCGATGTAGTATAGTGTAGTGGTAAGTACGGGGGATTGATCGTTCTCCACAGGGAATAGTGTTCGTTAGGTGTGAAAGGCTACTCTAATTAGGTCTAAGGGTTGAGGAAGATTCTTTTTATGTTTTTATAATTTTATGAAAGCAAGTAAAATCTCGGGTTTTGAAGGAGTGGGCGGAATTAGTTGCTAGTCAACTAACCCAAATAACTACAAATGCAAATAAAATAAAATAACAAAAATGAAAAGTGGTGAGAAACTTATGTGTAGAGGAATGTGTTTACTTAGATTTCCTTACTCCCTAACTATCTTTTACCGGTTAATTAGTGTGTATTAGTCGCGTGGATGACGGGTGTATTCCTTAATACCATTCGTGGGGTGGCGTACTTACTTCCCCAAACTCTACAAGCTCCTACTTCACTCCTATGTCGAGCCGGCTAGGAAGCTCCTAACATGGGATCACTAGAATTCGCTTGTGCATTAAATACAACCATAAAAACCTTTAGTACGCATTTGGTTCATGTTTCTTAAGACGTTCAAGCAAGTTACCGAATAGGAAGTTAGCCAGTTTTCTTAAGCCTAACATAGATAAACAATCATCCAATACAACTAATAACACACTAACAACCAATAATCAATAGCTAGGTTTCATTAGATCTAAGCAAACACAAGATAAAATTAGCCTAACATGTTAAACAAAAGACAAGCATAAGATAGAATCAAACAACACATAGACATATTGAATGATTAATTGATAACTTATCTTTCAATGAAACATGGAAGATCTCAAGGCAAGAAGCCCTGAAAAAGTAGCTAAAATCGTCTTAGGGTTTTATCCCAAAATTCCACACACTAAGCTCTCCTTAATGACAAAAAATTAGAAAACTATATATAGACTTTGGATCTGACGGCGTCACCTTATGCATTGTGACGCCGTCACCTCGCCGCTTTTAGGGTTCCCGGGTGACCTTCTTGACGCCGTCCCTCTTTAGCTCTACCAAAATCCATTCTGGCTTATCAAGGCTTGACGCCGTCGGATCATGAATGTGACGCCGTCCCCTTATGATTTAAGCCGTGACGCCCTTGATTTAGTTAAAGCGTGACGCCGTCAGAATTCTCATGCAAACTCACTGGCCCGTCATGAGTAAATTTCACATCCAACTTTTCTTGCCAAGGCATGACGCCGTCTGGAGTTAATCTTGACGCCGTCAAAGGTAACTTTCAGCACAATTTTGAGACTTTGCCGTTTTCTTCACTTTAATGCTCCAAAAACGTCCAAAATGCCTCCTTTTCCAGATTTCTCCTCAAAAGTACCTAAAATGACAAAAGGAACGATTTAGGGCAATATTTGATCAAATAAATACGATTTAAGGCTTAAATGACCCCTTAAAAGCGGTACACTTTTCGCCTCATCAAATACCCTTACACTTGAGATTTGCTTGTCCTCAAGCAAATGCGCTTTTATTCTAATCAAAATACAAGTTAGGGGTCATTTAATGCAAACATAAAAGTAATTACAACAAATAATCGTTCCACTTCAATCATAATAAGCACGGAGATTATATACTAGCACCTCACAAGTAGTGTTTAGATACTCACATCTCTCAAGTGTCATCAAAATAAATCTCATAAATGAAAACGGAAAATATCTCTCACTACCTGTCATAGCAAATAGATTACCATAGGCTTGGGAAAGGATCGAAAACCTCCTCCACTAGGCGTAAGCACCTAAGATAAACTATCAAAGAGGGCTTTTAAATGGGTTACAACGTTAGGTGTAGGGAAAAGGAAAACACGGTTTTGTTGGATACGGGATATTTTACTGGTGGCGAGTTAAAGATCTTGATCAATTACATGTACTATACAATGTTGCTAAGCCAAGACTAGACTCGATCTAAGCTAATGAAATGAAATAACAAAAACAAAAACATAAAATAAACATAAAATGAAACGGGATGGTAGTCCGTATGTTTTTTCTATTTTTCTTTTTTTTTTTTTCTCATTTTTTTTTTTTTTGTATTTTTCTTGATTTTTTTTTTTTTTTTTTTTTTTTTTTTTTTTTTTTTTTTTTTTTTTTTTTTTTTGCATACACTTTTACCCTACCATCCAAAATAATACATCATAGGGGCGTCGCATTCCCCTTACACTTGAACTTTTACATAACTTTACAAATACTAATCTAATGACTCGAATTAAGATAATTGAAAAACTTGGAGTACTTTTAAAACATTTAGCACATATGGGGGTAATAAATGATGTTCTTCCCCATTACTCCATTACACTAGTACTTTACCCATGAGTCCCAATCGTCCCAAAACAATATGTACAAGGATATGACTCGACTTAGCAACCATGTAATCAACTAGATAATTAACTTGGGTTTAAACAAATGTTGTAACAATAATGCACTAAAAATGAGTGCATACAAGGTAGGCTAAGGCGATTTGGGTGTACATTTTAGTGGGGTGTAACAAATTCTTCCTTTAAGTAAAATGCTCAAAGGTCGAAACGAAAAGATAGGCTCTGAGGGGTGTACTAGGGGTATCGTGTACTAAAAATGAGTACAACGCAAAGGGTGTGGGAGAATTACTTGACCAATGTAGCCAATGTAATTATAACAAAAACACAGGTGTAAAACAATGGGTTAATCCTAATGCCTCTTATCATGTAGTAAATCTAACTGCACGAATGTAGTCTCACTTGTGGCCTTGGAATGGTCCTAACGCAAGTTCTAGAATCTAAGTGCTACCGGTACACACATCATAGCATAAATGCTTTTCCTACCAATTCTAGGGGCGAACCTCACATATTTGGGGGTGGAAAAATTTTTTAGTGGTACGGTTTTTGTGCTAATCATATAACTCCTATCCGTGAGACGCTCATTAAGATCAAAGTTTCACTCCTATATGTTGTAAAAAATTTTAAATTTGGCACTAAAATTACCCTAACAGGTATTTATCTCAGTTTTATTACACATCTACTATTAAACAAACAAAAATCAAGCGCAATTGTATTCTCAAAAATCGTACTTTTACCCTCCCCTTACACTTAAGATGAACATTGTCCCCAATGTTCAAATAACAAATGTAAAAGCATAAAGTAAAAGAATGAAATCAAATACTCCCCTGATTCGCTCGTTGGATAGTGAAATTACACGGTTAAATCTTCCTCCAAAGAGAATGTTGAAGCTCCATGACTGATGCATCGCCATAAGCTTGATTCCATAAACATCTCCTTGTCCAAAATAACCTGTTGAACCTGAGAAAACAAACACGAAAACCTGCATAACATCGGCGGGAAAAATCTATATATAAGGATATAATGCTTGTGGAATGATAATTTTGCAGATTCCTGGAGATTATAAGTTGGAGACTTTAATAAAAACTTTTTATGAAAACAAAATTTTCAAAAATTTCTGGAAATTAAATCTGACGCCGTCAGGTTATAACCCCTGACGCCGTCAGAAATGACCTGACAAAAATTTTCGTTTTAAGTTTCCGGAAAATTTCTTGAAAAACCTTTACCTTACTTCCTGGAAATCCTGCAAAACATCATTATGACTCGATACAAGCATTTGACTCAAACAAATACTAATATGTATGTTAATTTATTATTATTATTATTCATGTTAATTTGTGTTCTAATAAACCGATTTAGATTTCCCTTACACTTATCTTTTGCAAAATACCTTTATATGTAGTTAAGACGAAGTTAAAAACAAAATAAAGCATTTTTACAATTTTAGTCTTGAACATGAATCAATAAGAATAAAAATTAAACACACATACGGAAACAAATAAAAACAAACAAACAAACAAATAAACACACAAAGCAAATAAAACAAATAACGCTTGGGTTGCCTCCCAAGAAGCGCTTGTTTTTGTTCGAGTCATGAGCCTGACTCTACCCTTATTTAATGGATAAAGGAGAGGTTTTCCCTACACTTAGGATTAAGTGCGGGTGATAGTGGCGATACACACCAGCTCGGTAGGAGTATGCCACGTGAGGAAAGAGTGGTGGATGAATTATATGCTCAAAGGTGTGTGCTCCTTTTATCATAACCTTACCTAGTTCACTTTGGTCAATGGGTGAATTAAAGTTTTCTCCTAAAAAGGGATCATTTTCTAACAACTTCGAGAGACTCCTAATTGGGAATCCATCTTGACCCAATAGACCCGGTTTAAACCCATAATGTTTCTTGTGATCAATCATGAATGGGTGATGTAAGTATGTAAGGTCATGGTTCACTCCTATATTAGCTTCCTCACTACAAGGCTTAATGTCTACTACCTTAAACTTAAGATTACCCGGACTACATGGTTTGATGGGTGGATCGGGACCTAATTCAATTCCTAAGTTCACATCTAAGGATGGAAGATTAGGTAACGGTTTTGGTTTAGGCTCCGGTTCATCAAAACTAGGAACTTCCATAGAACTAAAAGAAAGGTTATGAATACAAGTATTCAAACCTATTTCTTCTAGTTTTGTTTCTTCCAAAGGTTCTACTTCAATTGGGGTTCCTATAGTCCCTTCTACTTCTTCCGGGTAAGTCACGGGCGGTGTGTGTGCCTCAAATGATGGTAGGACTTGTGGGGTATTTGGTGGGCTTATGTTACTTACCTCATCATTCCTTATGTCAAGATCACCTATATCCTCATCATGTGTTTTAGTAGGATCTAACCCTAACATTTTCCCTAGTATCTCAAGTGCTTCTCTAGGTATCTCAACTTCTATATCCAAATCATAAGGATCATCCTCAATATTCTGACTGCTATATTCAAATTGCCCAAAAGATTCATCATGTGTTTCTTGAGATTCATCGTCATCGATCATAAAACCTAGGTCTTTTTGATCAATGTGATCATGTTCGGCTAAATCCCCCGTCACATCAAGGTCACCTATGTGTTTGTTTTGTACTATGGCATTACATGACATCCACTTAGGTATCTCAACACTAACATATTCATCCCCAAACAAACTTGTTTCATGATCCTTGAAATTTGTGGTCAATTGACTTGTACTAACGTTTGTTGGGTTGTCTACCATATAATAATATTGGGCACACTCTTCAATAGCTTCCCATGCTTTCTCAGCACTTAATTCCCTAATATCCCTGCCGGCAATAAGGTAAATGTCCCTTTGGGCATGTCGGTCAACATGATTGTAAAAGATTTGAGTTAGGGACCAAAAATCGAAGTTATGATGAGGGACTTTTTGGAGTAAATATTTAAAACGAGTCCATGCATCATAGAGAGGTTCATCTTTATGTTGTTTAAACATCAAGATGTCATATGGAGTGGGTAAATTACGTGGTTGGTGGTATGGTGGATTCGCGTTCTCCATAATGGTGAACGGAAGAGTCAATGGAAATTACGAACAAACAAACAAAGAAATAAGATAGACTAAAGAAAACCTAGAAAAATAAAATAAAAATCTCACTAGAAAGGAATCTAGTGAGTAGACCTAATAAAATAAAAATTCAACCTAAACAATAACTATTCCCCGGCAACGGCGCCAAAAACTTGATGCGTGGGTTTTGCAACCTTACAACAGGTTTTACCTCTCAAGGGATCTCAAGAGGCTTACAACCCCACCAGGCAGTGTACCTGACCGATGTAGTATAGTGTAGTGGTAAGTACGGGGGATTGATCGTTCTCCACAGGGAATAGTGTTCGTTAGGTGTGAAAGGCTACTCTAATTAGGTCTAAGGGTTGAGGAAGATTCTTTTTATGTTTTTATAATTTTATGAAAGCAAGTAAAATCTCGGGTTTTGAAGGAGTGGGCGGAATTAGTTGCTAGTCAACTAACCCAAATAACTACAAATGCAAATAAAATAAAATAACAAAAATGAAAAGTGGTGAGAAACTTATGTGTAGAGGAATGTGTTTACTTAGATTTCCTTACTCCCTAACTATCTTTTACCGGTTAATTAGTGTGTATTAGTCGCGTGGATGACGGGTGTATTCCTTAATACCATTCGTGGGGTGGCGTACTTACTTCCCCAAACTCTACAAGCTCCTACTTCACTCCTATGTCGAGCCGGCTAGGAAGCTCCTAACATGGGATCACTAGAATTCGCTTGTGCATTAAATACAACCATAAAAACCTTTAGTACGCATTTGGTTCATGTTTCTTAAGACGTTCAAGCAAGTTACCGAATAGGAAGTTAGCCAGTTTTCTTAAGCCTAACATAGATAAACAATCATCCAATACAACTAATAACACACTAACAACCAATAATCAATAGCTAGGTTTCATTAGATCTAAGCAAACACAAGATAAAATTAGCCTAACATGTTAAACAAAAGACAAGCATAAGATAGAATCAAACAACACATAGACATATTGAATGATTAATTGATAACTTATCTTTCAATGAAACATGGAAGATCTCAAGGCAAGAAGCCCTGAAAAAGTAGCTAAAATCGTCTTAGGGTTTTATCCCAAAATTCCACACACTAAGCTCTCCTTAATGACAAAAAATTAGAAAACTATATATAGACTTTTGGATCTGACGGCGTCACCTTATGCATTGTGACGCCGTCACCTCGCCGCTTTTAGGGTTCCCGGGTGACCTTCTTGACGCCGTCCCTCTTTAGCTCTACCAAAATCCATTCTGGCTTATCAAGGCTTGACGCCGTCGGATCATGAATGTGACGCCGTCCCCTTATGATTTAAGCCGTGACGCCCTTGATTTAGTTAAAGCGTGACGCCGTCAGAATTCTCATGCAAACTCACTGGCCCGTCATGAGTAAATTTCACATCCAACTTTTCTTGCCAAGGCATGACGCCGTCTGGAGTTAATCTTGACGCCGTCAAAGGTAACTTTCAGCACAATTTTGAGACTTTGCCGTTTTCTTCACTTTAATGCTCCAAAAACGTCCAAAATGCCTCCTTTTCCAGATTTCTCCTCAAAAGTACCTAAAATGACAAAAGGAACGATTTAGGGCAATATTTGATCAAATAAATACGATTTAAGGCTTAAATGACCCCTTAAAAGCGGTACACTTTTCGCCTCATCAAGAGTGATGACCCATCCCGTCCCTGCATGTTATGTTTATGATTTATGTTTATGTAGAGGCAGATTATGGCCACCTGGGGCGTATGGATGCATCCTAGATTTGTTCATGTTCATGTTATGTTATGTTATTCATGGTGACTGATGGTGTGTGCGATACACGTCTTTCACACTCTGGGAGCTAGCTACTCCAACCCATGATTGAGGACACCCCTCATATTTACAAGATACCCATGATTGAGGACACCCCTCATATTTACAGGATACTAAGAGGTCTCCCCTCTGCATGTTTACGATTATGATTATGATTATGATTATGATTCATGTTATGTTATGGGCTCGTAGTGGATTACTGACTTCCTTTACCATGTAACCTCTTACCTTTCCTTATGATACCATGTATTCATGCTTCCGTTCCTTTTTACTCTTTTTATTATTTCATTATGCTACTGCTTTGTTTCCGTTATATCTGTTCACTGGGCTTTTTAAGCTCAGCCGCACGTTTTCTTTTCGTGTGCGGCAGGTTATAAGCAGGACGACGGGTTTGGGTATGAGTGAAGAGACTTTTGGACTTAGAAGACCTTGATAGTATTTCTGAAGTAGAAGTCATTAGCAGGATTGCTTTTGCAGACTTAGTATTTAGTTTTGTTTCATTCTTAACCTTATAATGTTAGTATTTCAATTGTAACCTTTGACATTTTATTGTATTACTATTGAAGTATGCTTTGTTTGATCTGATATGAAACCATTAACGTGACATCTTTACCCTTGCCGGGTTGGGGTGTTACAATTATGGTATCAGAGAGACAGGCTGCGACTTGTAATACATTTACCCTTGACCTGTGAAGTTTGGACCACTAAGTTTCCACTGTAGGCGCTCATAAGATAACCTGTAAGAAGTTGCTTTAGGATTTCTGGATATGAACCTAAGTTTTGACCAGTGAGGAATGGGTAGACTATAAGGCATTTGTTTAAGTATCTTTGCTTCCGCACCACTCTGATTCGTGCCTTACTTTTGGTTTAAGCCTGTTGAATCCCTCTTGGAGATTGAAAGCTTATGCCTTCAAGATTTATGTCATTGAGAATCGTATAATAATTTCCTGACACTATTTGAACCTTATCTTTAAATTCCGACTCTGATATTTGATCCGTTTGTTAATCATCTCGATGCCTCTTAGGGCAATTCTGAGAATCTCCATGGCGATGACGTACTCGATACATTCTGTTGTTTGCCTCTTGCTTTTGATAAGCATCTATGAATCTTCTGACGCTATTTGACTTCGTCTTACCCCTCTCTATCCCTATGAAAAGTCTTGTGGTGTTTAACCATGAGTATAAGATGTTTCCCTCTCACTTTTGAACGATAAGATTTGTCTTGCCGATCCGTCTTTCTTGGATAGTCAACTTCGATTTTATTTTGATAAAGGATTGGTCGATTGAGCATTCGAAATTGTGACAACAACGGCGGCTACCCTAAAGAGTGAAGACATCCCTTACAAGGCAGAAGTGTTGGCGATGCAGAAAAAGAAATCTAGTCAAGACGGCGAACCTAGAGCTGATGAAGACATGCAGTCTAACTTCCCTATTCACCTTGGTTGTACTAAGATGAATTTAGAGCAGAAGCAGACTGGATGATGAAGGATTTGAAGATCGTGCCAAAATTTCTCATTACTCCATCACATTCCAAGAAAAACCGCAGGAGACGCGACGAACCAGATACAAGTTCATGATTTTATTTCACTTCCCGAATTATGGACTCACTTAAACTTTGTTATATAATAGTAAGACCCTCTAATGATTTAAGTTCCTGAGAAGCATTTCAAGTTCCGTGTCTATTCGTACGTTCGATAATGGCTTTGTTCTGGGGAAATTTTGGCGAATTATGGAAGATCTGACATTTGTGGACGGCGTACTTGTTCTGCTAAGCAAATCCGGGATTCCGATACTCTTGCAAGTAGTTTGTTTTTCCCTCTTGGCTATGACATCGATTTTGTTGACTTCTGACACTATAGAAGTACTAGGTGGATTAAGATAGGTTGTTTTGTTCACGACTTGAGATAAAGTATGATCATCATGAAGGCATAATTATGTGGTGCTGGTATTATTAACATGATAATACTTACACCATATAACGTGCCCTCATTGTGGCCATAGGATATCTTGGGAAGTACCTAAGAAGTTTAGAACTTGATTTCCGATGGATTATCTGTGATTAGTGAGACCTTAGGTTCATTCTACCTATGCGTATACTCTACTTTCGTTCGTTAAAAATCTGGATTAGTTTGGACTCTCGTGTTGCATTCTGTTGACCTCAGTTATGAATCTTAAACTCCTTGAAGAGCTCTCTGCTGTAGATACAATTAAGTCGATTTGAAATCTCGTTTGCATTCCGTATGAGTATTCCGTTCTCTTTCTCTCTGCTTTCTGCAAATTTCGAGGACGAAATTTTTCTGTTAGTGGGGAAGAAGTTGTAATACCTGAAATTCCATAACATGTAAAATGACCAAATTGCCCCTGGGAATTTAAATCTAAATAAAACATATGTAAAGCACAAAATAAATTCCAAACTTCTAGCAATGAACAAGTTATGATCCCAAATAATTTTAACAACTTCATATACAAGCCATGAAAATTACCAAAATGCCCTTGGGCGCCTAATATACTTTAAATTCAAATTATGATTTAAATAAAAGTAATTTAAAGGTAATTAAAGGGTATTAAAAATGGTAAATCAATGCATTAATGTCCCTTGACCAAAATTCCGAAATTTTGGCCATGTATCCTCCCCTTTGACCGGTCCTTCATTTTATAATTCAATCATCACATTTTTATTCCAAAAACCCTAGTGCCGATTAAAAAGAAAACACACCAAAAATCCTTTGAGCCTTCATACGATTTCCACAAATCTTCTAAGCATTTTTCTGTGATCAATATACTTCTAAGGAGTCCTGGAAAAATAAGTTTGAAGGTGTTCTTTGCCTGATCCTATTGTGGTGAATTTTCTCCCATAGCGTCATACAAAAGAGGAAAAATAGTGGTGAAGCCTTGTTTGGTCGATCTCTATTTTTGGGGAGCTATTTTCCTTTCGTGCGCTAGTAAACAAGGTAATTCATAAATTAATTCTGCGACACCTCTAAAATTCGTTGGCCATTTTTCTTATGATCTTTATGTCGAATAAAACCTGGGAAAAATGATAAAAACAGCCCATGCATCATAGATAAGTCGCATGGAAAATATTGTGATATAAACCCTAGAATCGAATATAAAATCAAAAGGCATGCATGCGAATTTTCTGGATCATGTTATTATTTTTCATGGCACCTATGATCATCATATAACACTAGAAAAATGTTACTTTGAATTGTGGAGGCCTAAATCTATTATTGTGGAATTTCTTTGAATCGGCTAAAATAGAAACAAAAGTAAAATTATGGAAAACCCTAAACTCAAATCGACCTAGGTATTTTTTTTATGATTAAATCTGGAATATTGAAGTGTTTAAATGATGTGGTAATGATGATGTAATGATTAGTGAAATTAGGGTTTTGATTTGTTGATTAAAAGTGTATATCGATTTGAATAATTAAATCTAAGGTGTGTTTTGTAATTCTAAAAACTCAAGGGATAATTTTTGTAAGTTATTTGATCATGGTATAATTCGTATAAAATATTAAATGAGGGGTCTATATGTAAATTTTGTATTTAAAAGGTTAAATGGGTAATTATATATAATTAGTAATTCGATTTGCAATTTAATTAAATCAAGGGACTGAAAAAGTAAATACTGGAAACTTGGGGTCATTTTGAGTAAATTATAATGTTAAGATGGTTTGGTGTAAGTTTGGATAATTATGGGGGCTAATATGTAATTATTTGGAATTTACGAATTAATATATATGTTTTATAATTATAGGGACTAAATGTGTAATTATGGGAAACTAAAGGGTTAAATCGTACCATGCATGAAATTAGAAGGTAGATTCTGTATATAATTAAATCTAAGGGTTAATGGTGTAATTAAAGATATTATATGGATTAAATTGTAAATTATGTAACTTTAGGGTTTATTTTGTAACTTTTATAAATAAAGGGTTTAAAGTGTAAAATATGGAACTGAATGGGCTAAGGTGTAATTCTGAATAAATGGATTATTTAAATAAGTAAATTATGATATTTTCATTCTAGACCTTTAATTTGATATATTTACAATTAAAACCCTAAACTTTGTAAACTTGTCATATTTAACCCTAAACTTTTATAACTTGCTAAAGTCAACCCTAATTCCATAATGATACTAAATTAATGACTTAACTAAATCATAATACTTAAATCTTACTCATTATAGAAACCTGCTAATTTTGGAAACTTACTAAATAAGGAAACTTTCTAAAAATGGAAACCTGCTAAAAATAGAAAGTTACTTAATATGGAAATGGGATCTTTAGTAATCATGTCTTTACTCCTCTAGGTGTGAAGAGGGAGTGACCTGTGCTCTTTATCATCTTATTCAGTGTTTTCCTTTGTCAAGCAATAAGGTACAGATATTCTGCTTCTTTGATAAGAGGCCTTCATTCTCTGATTATGATTCATATTAGGGTTTCCCTATACCATTGCTATGTTCCTTTCATTCATGAACTCCGATTATTGAACCATCATGATATTGAACCTTGCTTATGAACCTTGCTTATGAACCATGATTATGAACCTATGATTATGAACTTATGAAACAAGATATTGACCTATGCAAGTAAACTAAAAACATGATTCATGATACTTGACCTTTACCCTCAGTTTGATACTACGAGCCACTCACTAGGCATGAGGGTTTCATGTCCATGTCAGTCGATGCACCGATGGCATGACTCTAGGGCAGGAGAGTGATGACCTGTCCCGTCCCTGCATGTTATGTTTATGATTCATGTTTATGTAGAGGCAGATTATGGCCACCTGGGCGTATGGATGCATCCTAGATTTGTTCACGTTCATGTTATGTTATGTTATTCATGGTGACTGATGGTGTGTGCGATACACGTCTTTCACACTCTGGGAGCTAGCTACTCCAACCCATGATTGAGGACACCCCTCATATTTACAGGATACCCATGATTGAGGACACCCCTCATATTCACAGGATACTAAGAGGTCTCCCCTCTGCATGTTTACGATTATGATTATGATTATGATTCATGTTATGTTATGGGCTCGTAGTGGATTACTGACTTCCTTTACCATGTAACCTCTTACCTTTCCTTATGATACCATGTATTCATGCTTCCGTTCCTTTTTACTCTTGTTATTATTTCATTATGCTACTGCTTTGTTTCCGTTATATCTGTTCACTGGGCTTTTTAAGCTCAGCCGCACGTTTTCTTTTCGTGTGCGGCAGGTTATAAGCAGGACGACGGGTTTGGGTATGAGTGAAGAGACTTTTGGACTTAGAAGACCTTGATAGTATTTCTGAAGTAGAAGTCATTAGCAGGATTGCTTTTGCAGACTTAGTATTTAGTTTTGTTTCATTCTTAACCTTATAATGTTAGTATTTCATTTGTAACCTTTGACATTTTATTGTATTACTATTGAAGTATGCTTTGTTTGATCTGATATGAAACCATTAACGTTACATCTTTACCCTTACCGGGTTGGGGTGTTACAAGAAGAGTGCAGGAGAAAAGGACTCTGCTGATTCAGATGATGAAAAGATGACTTTAGCTCAAGTACTTCTGAACATGAACAAAGGAACTAAAATACCCACACCATCACAACAACAACCTGCTGCTGAATCTACACCACATCATGATAAAGAAGCTGCTGAAGAACTTGAAAGGCAACTTCAAGAAAAGGCCTTAGCTGATGAAAAAGCTCAAATTGCTCAGGATGAGGAATATGCAAGAAGTATTGCAGCTGATGAGGAAAGAAATATGTTTGAATTTAAGGAAAGCTCCACATCTTAGCATACGTATTATTTACACTTCAAGGTTTCTGTAACCCTATTGCTATTGAGCAATCGTTATTAATATAATTGAAGTGTTGTTTGATAATTCGTTTGTGTTTATTCTTCTTAAGATCAAGTATTAGTTTCCGCATAATATTTGATATACAACTCAAGATCAGTTTCTATACCAATTGTCTTAGATTTATCTAAAGCAATTAATAAGATCGTGAAGCTCAACTGGGATCGACAGGTATTCTCATGGGTAAACAGACCTTGTTTTCTCAGAATCCAAAATCTCATATTTTAACTCATAGCAGATCACAATGAACAGATTCAACGAATGCGAAACGTATATATAGCAGAGCATAGGTGTATTCCCGTATAATAACAGATCGAATCCGTACGGGCAGAAAGCATATCGTTAGATGTCATCAAATAGCAGAAAGCTCTATAACCGAACTTAAGATTCTTATCGAAAGTGCAGAGGTCGGCAAAACGCGCGTCTAGAATCCAAACGTATCAAATCAAAGATAGCAGATCAATCGTATAGGTAGAATGAATCTAAAGTCTTACTAAATGCGGATGATCTCAAACAGATATCAGAAATTCTAAGGCTTCTAAGGCACTTCTCGAAATGTCCTATGCCCACAACGAGTGCACGTTATATGATGTAAGTATTATCACGCTGGCCAGACGTCATAATACTGGCACCACATAAATATGCCCTCACGATGGTCATACTTTATTTCAAGTCGTGAACAAAACCACTTATCTTAATCCACCTAGTCCACCTACAGTCTCAGAGGTCCCCAAAATCAAGCAACATAACTAAGAGAACGAAAATACTCGAAGAGTAACGGAAATCCGGGAATGTCAATCAGAACTTAGGTATGTCGTCAATAGCGTCAATACTTCATAACTCACAGAAATCAACTTAGCCAATATAAGTGGTTACTTTAAGATCCGTCCTTTCTGGAACATAAATCGCAAAGTTCCTTCCATAATTCGTCACATAGAGACCCAAATCATTCAAAGAACTTCATTATTAGGTAACGGAATTTAAGTAGGTTGAGAGGAAACGAATTACGTCATCGATAGCTTCATCATTCACAGAATCATCTCGTCTAAACACAAATGTCCGCTTCAAAATTCGTCCATTCAAATACTAAATTTCAAAATTTCTTCCAAGTTGGAGTGGTTCATTTATGTTTGTCCATCTTATCTCATGGTGAAAAGGAATTACAAACTTGAGTCTGATTCCTCAAGCCTTCAGCAACTCTTCTTGATATGGTGATGTCGTAACGGCAGTCTCTGACACGATCATCGTGCATCCCTCCATCCGCAAGTCTGCTTCTGCTCTGAATTCATCTTAGTACAACTAAAATGAATAGAGAAGCAAGACTGCGCATCTTCGACAGGTCTTCCAGCATAGCTCCAGGTATGTGTTGAACGATTCGTCTCTTACGATCTGGTTGTCTTGATGCCCGAGCTGCAATCTTCATGAGTTGCATGATGTGTAGTCGAGTACTATCCCAGTTCCCTCTTCTTCTTAGGTGTTTCTTCTAAGGTAACACTTGTCGCGACAATCTTCTACTATTCTCCCACCAGATTTCTAACGCTGATAATTGTCTTCGATCTTGATCCTTTCTGTGGGAAACTCTGTCTTCTCATTATACAGGGTAGTGTAGTCTACTAAGAGCTCTGAACGTCAATCAAATTTCTCTTCCAGAACAGAGGGTCATCCTGTCAATAATCTCAATGTTCTTCTTTCGTTTATGAACATAACACAATGTCATACTATGACAATTTGTCCAAACACGCGAAAACATGATTATTCTAGCCAACACTATTGGCCTCATTCAAATTCATAAGGTTATAACGGGTGCAAAGACAGTCTCTGAAATCATTTAGGGAACACATTCACCTATACTTCACGTCGCCTTCCTTCTCCTTCACAAATAAAACTGAAATACTTCACAGAGGTTACTCTCGGTTAGTTAACCCTTTTCTTAGAAGTTCTTGTGGTTGCTTCTTCAGTCCTTCAATCAAAAATGATGCAATCAGATACGGAAATTCAAAGGAAGACCAAATCAATCATTGATATGTGGAAATGGATAATGATTTTCTGATAATGGTACGGTTTCGTTTACGATAGTCGATATGCTGACGTATACTCCTCTCTTTCTTTTTCATAAACCAACAAGAGCATCCAAAGAGAATCACTAAGGTGAACAAAAATCATATTCCAGCAGCCCTTTTCATCCCTCAACTTCTATGGTACCGTGGTTTCTTCAACTGAGATCAGTTCAATGCTCACTCTACTTCCCAAGTCGGAAGGAGTACAAAGGTTCATCAGAGAATACCGGAAAATCTTCGTACAACGAAATATTTTCAAATGGCAGAACTTCCAAGGGTGATAATAATGGTTTTCAGGAAAACTTGATAATCATATGAGTTCAGGATTGGTGCTTCCATAGCGGCAGAAATTTTAGCAGATTCAAGTGTAGAGAGTCATCATAACGAAATAGGGTGAAGCAGATTGTTAAAGGTCACATTTGATGAAGCGAAAAGTGTACCGCTTTTAAGGGGTCATTTAAGCCCTAAATCGTGTTTATTTGATCAAATATTGCCCTAAATCGTTCCTTTTGTCATTTTAGGTACTTTTGAGGAGAAATCTGGAAAAGGAGGCATTTTGGACGTTTTTGGAGCATAAAAGTGAAGAAAACGGCAAAGTCTCAAAAATCGGCTGAAAGTTACCTTTGACGGCGTCATATTTTACTCTGGACGGCGTCATGCCTTGGCAAGAAAAAGTGGATGTGAAATTTACTCATGATAAGCCAGTGAAAATAGCATGTAAATTCTGACGGCGTCACGATTTAACCTGATCAAGGGCGTCACGGCTTAATTCAAAGAGGGACGGCGTCACGTTCAAGGTCTGACGGCGTCAACCCTTGATAAGCCAGAATGGATTTTGGAGAGCTAAAGAGGGACGGCGTCAAGAAGGTCATCCGGGAACCCTAAAAGCGGCGAGGTGACGGCGTCACACTCCATAACGTGACGCCGTCAGATCCAAAAGTCTATATATAGTTTTCTAATTTTTTGTCATAAAGAGGTGGAACTTAGTGTGGAATTTTGGGAGAAAACCCTAAGACGATTTTAGCTTCTTTTTCAAGGCTTTTTGCCTTGAGATCTTCCATGTTACATTGAAGATAAGTTATCAATTAATCATTCAATATGTCTATGTGTTGTTTGATTTTATCTTATTCTTGTCTTTTGATTAACATGTTAGGCTAGATTTATCTTGTGTTTGCTTAGATCTAATGAAACCTAGCTATTGATTATTGGTTATTAGTGTGTTATTAGTTGTATTGGATGATTGTTTATCTATGTTAGGCTTAAGAAAACTGGCTAACTTCCTATTCGGTAACTTGCTTGAACGTCTTAAGAAACATGAACCAAATGCGTACTAAAGGTTTTTTATGGTTGTATTTAATGCACAAGCGAATTCTAGTGATCCCATGTTAGGAGCTTCCTAGCCGGCTCGACATAGGAGTGAAGTAGGAGCTTGTAGAGTTGGGGAAGTACGTACGCCACCCCACGAATGGTATTAAGGAATACACCCGTCATCCACGCGACTAATACACACTAATCAACCGGTAAAAGATAGTTAGGGAGTAAGGAAATCTAAGTAAACACATTTCTCTACACATAGTTTCCACCAACATTTTCATTTTTGTTATTTTATTTTATTTGCATTCGTAGTAATTTGGGTTAGTTGACTAGCAACTAATTCCGCCCACTCCTTCAAACCCGAGATTTTAATTGCTTTCATAAAAACATAAAAACATAAAAAGAATCTTCCTCAACCCTTAGACCTAATTAGAGTATTTTTCATACCTAACGAACACTATTCCCTGTGGAGAACGATCAATCCCCTGTACTTACCACTACACTATACTACATCGGTCAGGTACACTGCCTGGTGGGGTTGTAAGCCTCTTGAGATCCCTCGAGAGGTAAAACCTGTTGTAAGGTTGCAAAACCCACGCATCAAGTTTTTGGCGCCGCTGCCGGGGAATAGTTATTGTTTAGGTTGAATTTTTATTTCTATTAGGTCTACTCACTAGATTCCTTTCTAGTGAGATTTTTATTTTCTTTTTCTAGATTTTCTTTAGTCTATCTTTTTTCTTCGTGTCTTTGTTCGTAACCATTACCATCCGACATCATGGAAGATGGTAATATCCTTAATCCCCACAACCCACCACCACAACAACCACCTCCTAGAGCCCGTACTTTAGGAGAGTACTCCCGTCCTAGCCACCACGGCTATCGAAACACCATTGAGCTCACTCAAGGAGCCAATATCACACCCTTGCGATCCGACACCATCCGGTTGGTGCAAAGCGGATGCGCATTCCATGGACTTCGTTCTGAAGATCCTAATCAACACCTCAAGGACTTTCTTAAAATCGTTGATTCTACAGACCTTGATGTTGCCACTCGAGAGATGACCCGATTGCGTCTCTTTCAATTCTCTTTGCGGGACCAAGCTAGTCAGTGGCTAGAACGTCAACCCGCAGGATCCATCACCTCTTGGGATGATCTCACCACTCGTTTCCTTGCTCAGTTTTTCCCACCGGGAAGAACTACCAAGCTAAGGAATGATATCTTGATGTTCCAATAACGTCAAGGCGAAACTCTCTACGAGGCATGGACTCGATTCAAGGACTTACTCCAAAAAGTCCCTCACCATGGCATAGAACTTTGGCTCCAAGTCCAAATCTTCTATGACTATATCAATCTCTCCACGAGGCAAACCATTGACCAATCGGCCGGTGGCAAGCTACGTGATCTAAGTGCGGAACAATCATGGGCTCTCCTAGAGGATCTTGCTCTTTATGACAACGAAAGTTGGAGTGATCCCCGTGATTTGAATAAAACGGTCAAGGCAATATCTTTGCCTTTGAACAATTCAAGCACTTCCGACCGTAGGATCATAGAACTTGAAGACCAAGTCAAGTTCCTTATGAAATCCTACGAGGCTCCTAAACCTTCAAGCCAAGTGAACAAAATCACTTCTTCATGTGAATTATGTAGTGGTCCCCACGACACTCGTGATTGCATGGAACTCCCCGAACAAGCTTTTGTGGACTACGCATCCTCGCGTACCGACGGAGCGGGAGACAAGTGGTACACTTTCAAACCCGAGCCAAACCCTTATGGTGATACATACAACCCCTCATGGAGAAATCACCCGAACCTTAGGTGGAAACAAAACCAAAACGCACAACAAACAAATTCTTCCAACCCACCTAGTCGTTTCCAATCAAGCGGTTCCAACTCAAACCGTACTTTCAACAACAATCCTTCCGGCAATGGTAGTACCAATAACTTTGAAGGATTGATGTCTCAATTTATGGCATCTCAAGAAGCTCGTTTAGCCAAGTTTGAAGCCGATTTCAAACAAAAACAAAGCGAGATGACCAATAAGATTGACACCTTGTTGAAAGCCCTCAATGACCGAGAAATGGGAGCACTCCCTAGCAACACGGTCAAGAACCCGAAACTAAACGTCAACGCTATTTCATCGGTTTCGTCCCCTAGTTCTTGTCCACAATATTACTCGGTCAATTCCATGAGCACGTGTTTCAAACAAACCCAAGTCGTTCCAAATGACCAAGAAGTTATGACATCCAAATTGGTCAACAACATAGTTGAAACACCTCCCACTCAAAACCTTGATGAAGAATTCAAGGAGCTCCACCTTGAAAGTCCGGTTGTTGATGTGTTGGATGAGAAGAAGCTCAAGTTAGGCGAAAAAGGGACCGCCTTCGTTCAAAACAAACTACCTAAGAAGTTAGATGATCCGGGCTTATTTGTTCTACCTTGCAAGATCGATAATTCGGAGGCTTATGACACATTAGCCGATCTTGGATCAAGCCTTAACCTACTTCCGTTACCTCTCTACACCTCTCTAAAACTAGGAAAACTTGAAGAAACCGAGGTGATAATAGGTTTAGCGGATGGGAGTGTTGCTTACCCGGTTGGAGTAGTTAAGGACGTGTTAGTGCACATTGGAAAACTAACCATTTTAGCCGATTTCCACGTCCTTGATATGGTTAGCGACCCTACATGCCCTTTGTTGATAGGTAGATGATTTTTGGCGACCGCTAGTGCTATGATTGATTGTAAGGAATCCAAGATAGCGGTAGGAGAAGGAGATACTTGGTCAGTCTATGATGTTAAGAAACATGCCTACGATACTAGTGAGGAACCAACACCACATTGGCTAGAATCAAATAGGAGACCATCTAGATATGGACCTTGGATTGATAGAGACTTCATAGGACCCCAACGCCCATTTTACCTAGAAGAGGACTTTGTTAACCGAACGCATTCGGTAGAGCAACTCTTGGCTAGGGACACCGAATTGGATCCATTTGAAGATTCTCTAGTTTTTAGAAAGATGATTGATTTCCTAGGAGTTTTGCCAATTAACCTAGGAATGAATAAGTGGATTTGTGAGGAAGATGATCATAAGTGGAATTGGGATAAACCACCCAAAGATGGAGATGGGTCATGGCATATTAAGATGACATTGTATGACCCGGATGGAGAGAAGTTTGAAAAGATATATCGTACTAAGCGGACCAATAGGAAACTTCACTCCAAGCTTAACCCTAAAGACGTCCTCGATGACGAGCTCACTTATATAGGGTAGCGTGACTTTGAGTCTAGCTACAAGACTCGTTAATAAAGAAAAGCGCTTCTTGGGAGGCAACCCAAGCTTTATTTGCTTTGTGTGTTTATTTATTTGTTTGTTTGATTTTATTTTCCGTATGTGTGTTTAATTTTTATTATTATTGATTCATGTTCAAAAGTAATTTGTGAAAATGCTTTATTTTGTTTTTAACTTCGTCTTAACTACATATAAAGGTATTTTGCAAAAGTTAAGTGTAAGGGAAATCTAAATCGGTTTATTAGAACACAAATGAACATGAATCATAATAATATTAAATTGACATACATATTAGTAGTTGTTTGAGTCAAATGCTTGTATCGAGTCATAATGATGTTTTGCAGGATTTCCAGGAAGTAAGGTAAAGGTTTTTCCAGAAATTTTCCGGAAACTTAAAATGAGAATTTTTGTCAGGTCATTTCTGACGGCGTCAGGGTTTATAACCTGACGGCGTCAGATTTAATTTTCAAAAATTTTTGAAAGTTTTGTTTTCATAAAAAGTTTTTATTAAAATCTCCAACTTATAATCTCCAGGAATCTGCAAAATTATCATTCCACAAGCATTATATCCTTATATATAGATTTATCCCGCCGATGTTATGCAGGTTTTCGTGTTTGTTTTCTCAGGTTTAACAGGTTATTTTGGACAAGGAGATGTTTATGGAATCAAGCTTATGGCGATGCATTAGTCATGGAGCTTCAACATTACTTTGGAGGAAGATTTAACCGTGTAACTTCATTATCCACCGAGCGAATCAGGGGAGTAGTTGATTTCATTCTTTTACTTTATGCTTTTACACCTTGTTATTTGAACATTGGGGACAATGTTCATCTTAAGTGTAAGGGGGGGGTAAAAGTACGATTTTAGAGAATACAATTGCGCTTGATTTTTGTTTGTTTGATGGTAGATGTGTAATAAAACTGAGTTAAATACCTGTTAGGGTAATTTTAGTGCCAAATTTAAAATTTTTTTACAACATATAGGAGTGAAACTTTGATCTTAATGAGCGTCTCACGGATAGGAGTTATATGACTAGCACAAAAACCGTACCACTAAAAAAATTTTCCACCCCCAAATATGTAAGGTTCGCCCCTAGAATTGGTAGGAAAAGCATTTATGCTATGATGTGTGTACCGGTAGCACTTAGATTCTAGAACTTGCGTTAGGACCATTCCGAGGCCACAAGTGAGACTACATTCGTGTAGTTAGATTTACTACATGATAAGAGGCATTAGGATTAACCCATTGTTTTACACATGTGTTTTTTTATAATTACTTTGGCTACATTGGTCAAGTAATTCTCCCACACCCTTTGCGTTGTACTCATTTTTAGTACACGATACCCCTAGTACACCCCTCAGAGCCTATCTTTTCGTTTCGACCTTTAAGCATTTTACTTAAAGGAAGAATTTGTTACACCCCACTAAAATGTACACCCAAATCGCCTTAGCCTACCTTGTATGCACTCATTTTCAGTGCATTATTGTTACAACATTTGTTTAAACCCAAGTTAATTATCTAGTTGATTACATGGTTGCTAAGTCGAGTCATATCCTTGTACATATTGTTTTGGGACGATTGGGACTCATGGGTAAAGTACTAGTGTAATGGAGTAGTGGGGAAGAATATCATTTATTACCCCCATATGTGCTAAATGTTTTAAAAGTACTCCAAGTTTTTCAATTATCTTAATTCGAGTCATTAGATTAGTATTTGTAAAGTTATGTAAAAGTTCAAGTGTAAGGGGGATGCAATGCCCCTATGATGTATTATTTTAGATGGTAGGGCAAAAGTGTATGCAAAAAAAAAAAAAAAAAAAAAAAAAAAAAAAAGAAAAAAAAAACAAAAAAAATCGAAAAAATCAAGAAAAAAACAAAAAAAATGAGAAAATGAAAAATAGAAAAAAACATACGGACTACCATCCCGTTTCATTTTATGTTTATTTTATGTTTTTGTTATTTTGTTATTTCGTTTCTAGCTTAAGATCGAGTCTAGTCTTGGCTTAGCAACGTTGTATAGTACATGTAATTGATCAAGATCTTTAACTCGCCACCAGTAAAATATCCCGTATCCAACAAAACCGTGTTTTCCTTTCCCTACACCTAACGTTATAACCCATTTAAAAGCCCTCTTTGATAGTTTATCTTTGGTGCTTACGCCTAGTGGAGGAGGTTTTCGATCCTTTCCCAAGCCTATCGTAATCTATTTGCTATGACAGGTAGTGAGAGATATTATCCGTTTTCATTTATGAGATTTATTTTGATGACACTTGAGAGATGTGAGTATCTAAACACTACTTGTGAGGTGCTAGTTTGTAATCTCCGTGCTTATTATGATTAAAGAGGAACGATTATTTGTTGTAATTACTTTTATGTTTGCATTAAATGACCCCTAACTTGTATTTTGATTAGAATAAAAGCACATTTGCTTGAGGACAAGCAAATCTCAAGTGTAAGGGTATTTGATGAAGCGAAAAGTGTACCGCTTTTAAGGGGTCATTTAAGCCCTAAATCGTGTTTATTTGATCAAATATTGCCCTAAATCGTTCCTTTTGTCATTTTAGGTACTTTTGAGGAGAAATCTGGAAAAGGAGGCATTTTGGACGTTTTTGGAGCATAAAAGTGAAGAAAACGGCAAAGTCTCAAAAATCGGCTGAAAGTTACCTTTGACGGCGTCATATTTTACTCTGGACGGCGTCATGCCTTGGCAAGAAAAAGTGGATGTGAAATTTACTCATGATAAGCCAGTGAAAATAGCATGTGAATTCTGACGGCGTCACGCTTTAACCTGATCAAGGGCGTCACGGCTTAATTCAAAGAGGGACGGCGTCACGTTCAAGGTCTGACGGCGTCAACCCTTGATAAGCCAGAATGGATTTTGGAGAGCTAAAGAGGGACGGCGTCAAGAAGGTCATCCGGGAACCCTAAAAGTGGCGAGGTGACGGCGTCACACTCCATAACGTGACGCCGTCAGATCCAAAAGTCTATATATAGTTTTCTAATTTTTTGTCATAAAGAGGTGGAACTTAGTGTGGAATTTTGGGAGAAAACCCTAAGACGATTTTAGCTTCTTTTTCAAGGCTTTTTGCCTTGAGATCTTCCATGTTACATTGAAGATAAGTTATCAATTAATCATTTAATATGTCTATGTGTTGTTTGATTTTATCTTATTCTTGTCTTTTGATTAACATGTTAGGCTAGATTTATCTTGTGTTTGCTTAGATCTAATGAAACCTAGCTATTGATTATTGGTTATTAGTGTGTTATTAGTTGTATTGGATGATTGTTTATCTATGTTAGGCTTAAGAAAACTGGCTAACTTCCTATTCGGTAACTTGCTTGAACGTCTTAAGAAACATGAACCAAATGCGTACTAAAGGTTTTTTATGGTTGTATTTAATGCACAAGCGAATTCTAGTGATCCCATGTTAGGAGCTTCCTAGCCGGCTCGACATAGGAGTGAAGTAGGAGCTTGTAGAGTTGGGGAAGTACGTACGCCACCCCACGAATGGTATTAAGGAATACACCCGTCATCCACGCGACTAATACACACTAATCAACCGGTAAAAGATAGTTAGGGAGTAAGAAAATCTAAGTAAACACATTTCTCTACACATAGTTTCTACCAACATTTTCATTTTTGTTATTTTATTTTATTTGCATTCGTAGTAATTTGGGTTAGTTGACTAGCAACTAATTCCGCCCACTCCTTCAAACCCGAGATTTTAATTGCTTTCATAAAAACATAAAAACATAAAAAGAATCTTCCTCAACCCTTAGACCTAATTAGAGTAGTTTTTCATACCTAACGAACACTATTCCCTGTGGAGAACGATCAATCCCCCGTACTTACCACTACACTATACTACATCGGTCAGGTACACTGCCTGGTGGGGTTGTAAGCCTCTTGAGATCCCTCGAGAGGTAAAACCTGTTGTAAGGTTGCAAAACCCACGCATCAACATTTCAGATACGGCAGTCTATGGTAGCTTCCCAAATAGCCACCCAAACCATAACTAAAAGACTGTACAATCAGACATATCAAGGTCAACAGATTCATAGAACGAATACAGTCGTCAAATCAGACAGATAGTTCATATATCAGAATCAAGTACGTGGTTCAACAAAAGTGTTGAGATGAATAAACGAACAGTTCAAGGTGTGGGGATTTGTTTAGCTTCTTAGCATAAGTAGCAGGTAGGATGTGTATCGTTGGTAATACGAACGTCGTATAATTGTCAAAAGTAAGATGTACGGAATCTCAGTTATCAGCATCATCATGCTTAGTTAACAAATCCATACGGAGATAGTATTACATCATATTCTTCCAAAAGAAATGGCTGGCAAAACAAAGTGTCAAACAGCTTATCAAACAAATCGGAGGTGGAGATCAGAATCTGAAAGTGAAACTTAATTGGTGTAAGATATCCATGTAGTTCTCCGAGGTATTCCAAACTTACTTGGTTACTAAACTTAGGTTGCAAAACTTTCTAACTTCTGAAACAAAAGTTCTTATAAGGCCTAACTAAGGCAGAGGCACGAATCAGAGTGATGCGGAAGCAATGATACTTACATAGATGTCTTAGTCTACCCATTCCTCACCGGTAATAACTTAAGTCCTTATAGGGAAATCCTAAAGTGAATTTTCAAAGGTTGTCTTATGAGCGCCTACAGTGGAAACTTAGGGGTCCAAACTTCACAGGTCAAGGGTAAAGTATTACAAATCGCAACCTGGCTCTGATACCATAATTGTAACACCCCAACCCGACAAGGGTAGAAGTATTACGTTATGGTGACAAATCAGAACAAACACAAACATATGATTTAATAATACAAATGAAATTCAAGGTTACAAATGGAAAATCTGAAATACAAGGTACAATAATAACTTCTAAGTTTAAATAAAGTGAAACTCTTCTAATTGTCTCTAATCCAGCACATCTACAAAGCAAGGTCTTCTAAGCCCAGAAATACTCTCTTCCCATAACCCATCTTCCTACTAAAACCTGCTTATTACCTGCCGCACACGAAAAGAAAACGTGCGGCTGAGCTTAAAAAGCTCAGTGAACAGATACATAAACAAAGCAAAGAATAACGAAGCATAGATATAATATGGCAATGGGAATGTCATAAGGTATAAACGAAACAAATGGATAATAAGAGAAAAATAGGATAGTCATCCACCACGAGCCCACACTCAAAGTCATAATCTCTAAGTCATAAGCTCAAAGTCATAATCTCAAAGTCATAATCTCACAATCAGAGGGGATACCTCTTAGGCAACCAGATAATATGAGGGGTGTCCTCATGTATCATAATAGTGGAGTAGCTAGCTCCCAGAAATGTGAAAGGCGTGTATTGCATACAAGCACCAGTCACCTCAAAGTCATAAACTCAAAGTCATAGTTAAATCCACTAAACACACAAATCTAGGATTGCAATGCATACGCCCCAAAACTCAAAGTCAATCTCAAAGTCAAGTAGCCATGGCAGATAATATAAAAGGGAGGGTGCGAGAAATCACTCCCCCACACGGGAGTCATGCCAGTGGTGCATCACAGACATGGCCAGGTTACCTTCCTGGCTAGGAAAAACAGAAAATGGCTCGGGTATCAAACAAAGAGTCAGGTCTCAAAGTCATCACAAAAGGTCATATATCAAAAGGTGCATCTCAAAGTCATATCAAAAGTAATATCAAAGGTTCACTCAAAGGGAACATAGCAATGGCTTGGGAAATCTTAACCGAATCATAACTCAAAATCAATGTATGGGATATGAGAACCCTTACTGAAAAAGGGCAGAGTATCTGTACCTTATGACGAAAGCACAAACAGAAACAAAGCCCAGAATATGGGAACAGCTCAGAGTCTCTCCTTCTTCACACCTAAAGGAGTAGAAGGGGATTACAAATCATTCTTAATTAATTGCCATTCCGTTTTAAGTAACTTTCCTTTTTTAGTAAGTTTCCCAAATTCGGTAAGTTTCCATTCTTAGATTAAGCCCCAAATAACGTATTATGGATACAAAGTGTATTTTAGCAAGTTTCACAAGTTTAGGGTTTATAATGCTCACTTTTCAAAGTATAGGGTTATAACCGTAATTATCTCAAAGTCAAAGGTTAAGAATAAAAATACTTTAAATGATTCGTACAAACCCTCAAGCAATCAAGTTAACGAATTAAACCCTTAATTATCAATCTCAACCTTTAATTATTAATAATTACATATTAAGCTATTAAATCTCCAAAATTACACATTCCATCCTTATCACATTTTAATGTTCGAACCACACATGAATTTCCAGAATTTACATTTTTGGTCCCTTTATTTTATTTTATTACAATCGGATTACATAAATATATATATTTATCAATTAAACCCCATAATTACCAAACTAACGTAAATAGCCCTTCAAGCATATTTTATACATTTTTCCCCAGGTTTATACCACCTTACAAAAATATCCCCATAGTTTACAAAATTACAAAACACACCCTTAACTTATTTATTTTCAATCGGTAAACATGTTTTAATATACAAAATTAAACCCTAATCGTCCAATCATCATTTAATCATTGAAACGTCATTTTAATATCCAGATTCAACCACTCAAACCCTAATTCCAATGGGTCTTAGGGTTTTCATAATTTTTCCTTTTATTTTCATTACATCTGATTAACCAAACAATTCGACCACAATGGTTTTTAAGTTTCCATAATTCGAATGATCATTTTTGTGATGTTATAGGATGCATATAGAAGCCACGAAAAATATAAAACAGGTCCAGAAAATTGGTATATAAGAGTTAGAGATTTAATTCGATTTTAGGGTTTCGAAAACAATAATTAGCACATGATCAATATATGATGCATGGCCTGGTTCTATCATTTTTACCACGTTACATGAGATCAGTAGAGGACTAGAAAAATACCAGAATGATTTTAGAACAAAGGGATGGATGGTTGTGAATTTGTGTTACACGGCTAAAACCCTTCGACACCAATAACATCACCACGACCAAATGAGTGATCCACAGACCTTGAAATCATTTTTCACAGATCATATCGGATATAAGGAACATGAGAAAATTGATAAACGAATTTTACATGGATCGTATGAAGTGTTTTAGAATTTACCTTCGAATTGAATTTTACGACAAGAAAATTAGCTAGCGATCGAAAGAATGATTCCCACTACCTAACCTAATTTTTCTTAGCTCACTTAGATCACGTACAACACCAGAAAATTTATCTTGGACCTCCAGAAATTGGTATGAGCAAATGGGAGAATTATTGTGTGTTTTTGTATTATGCGGCTAGGGATTTTTGGTTGTTAATGATGATTATCAAAAAAAATGGGAAGTAGCCGAGTTTTAGGGGAAGGGAGACCAAAATAAACGGCCCACATAAATGCCTAATCAAAGAGTATTATTAACTTAATTAATTTGCACTTAAATGTGTTTAAATTCTATTTATAAAAATTTAAGTAATAATCATCATAATATATAAGATTTCCATTCGGTTCATTAGGGGTATTTTGGTCATTTTGTGACTTGTAAAAAAATGTAAATTGAAATTGCTAAAATTATTTGGTATCATATCTTGTCCATTTCCAGAAGTTCGGGATTGATTTGGTACTTTATAACCTTTTATTTAGTTTTTAATATCATAGGGGCATTTTTGTCTTTTACCATGCTTTCAGATTTTAGGTTTTTACACATAGGGTCTTCAATGCTTCCCTTGGTCTCCAAGCAGATAGAATGGTCTAGAATCATCATTAGAAGACTTTGGAAACGGATGGTAGCAAGCACAAGACTTAATGATAAAGATTTAGAATTCAGTCGACATCCAACCGATCGGTATTTCGTCCAACCGATCGGTTGGTCTTCAAAACTGGCCTCTATCCGAATCGGTTGCGGGCTGCATCCGATCGGATGGAGCTTGCTGATTTACACTTTTTGGACATTTTTCATTTGACTTGTTTCTCGTTCATAGCTCTTGGTTCTTTGATCTTTCCCTTCATCCTTAAGCTCATTAACTTGGCTACTTAGACTTTTACTCTACGAAGTACCTCTTGGTGCGGGACTTGTCACAAGAATCTTCATGTAACCATAAATATTTCCTTCTTCCTCGTTTTTGCATCTTTTACATCCTTTTCCCTGTTTTTGGCTACAAATGCTTCGCAAACACACTCTGGTACAATTAAGTAGCAAAAGTATATAAATATAACCACAAAACATATATAAAAGAACAAATAACGCAACTAAAAACATGTTAGATTTAAGCGTTATCAAATCCCCCACACTTGAACTTTGCTTGCCCTCAAGTAAATCAAGAAATAAAAATAATTATCCACAAGGTATACAAGTATGATTAGGAAAATGTGATGCAAATCTATCAAGCACGATTACAAGTTAGATCCATCATTTTAAGCTTTTACGGTTGAAGCATCGAGATGTTTGACAATACCCAAATGATTTTCTTGCATGATACACATTACTAAACACCTCCCGTAGGGGAAATGAAATATGATTCACTCAAAACACTCATTTGTATGATTGGTGGAGTATATAAGAGGAATGACACTCATTTGCTCAGTCATGATCTAAATATTACCATAAGCTTGTACAAGAAACAAAACTACACCGAAATGGTGTGAGCGCCAAGTATACATGTCAAAGAGGACTTTTATTCGGGTTTAAGGCTTAGGGGATTATATCAGACTTATGTGCAACTATCTCATACAAAACATAGTAGCTCGCTAACAATGAATTCTTGTATTACCAAATAACGGATGGTCACTAGATTGTACCTTGGTTCGCTAACAACGTTACTTGCATAACGGATGGTCGCCAAAATACGCCCTAGATTGCTAACAACGTTAGTCAATTCCTCAAGAAATCGGATGGTCACTACGTGTCCATACATTCAATAACTTCACAAAGTCAACAAGGGTAGGAAAAGGCATGGGATATATTTAAGAGAGGGTTGATGATAATAATAAAAATTAGTCAAAGTCTCTTAACCGAATGTTACTAGCTATTACAAACCACTATCATGCCATTTTGCGAGAAACTCCATACTTCCTTGATTCATACTTTATACATTAGCCCATTGGCTTATTCTTGTCACCTTATAGTTGCGATGACTCTTTTTCTCTTTTTCTCTTTTTTTTTTTTTTTTTCAACACTTGTCATCATTTAACTGCGATGACTTCACTTGGATAACAACTTTTGGAGTTTGTAACTTTCTTTGAACTTTTCATGATTTCCCACATAACATCCATCTTGCCAAATAGCTAGCAACCAACCAAGACTTTACCAGTGGATAAATCCAGTTTGGTGGAAAGGGCTATAATATGTGCTAGCTAACGTTTTGAACAATATTAATCGGGACACATCTCGAATTTTTCAAAATCATAGATTTTACCAGTGGATAAATCCAGTTTATTCTAATATATGATCTTTAAAATGACAAACGACTAGATTACAAGGGCAAACAAAATTTAAAATTAAGCTTGAAATTTACAATCTATTCTTATTTTCCTATTCACCCCCCCCCCCCACACTTAAGTTAAGCATTGTCTTCAATGTGATAAACGATTTCAAAGAATGAAATAGGGAAATAAGAAATAAACCGCATTTTTCTGCTCAGGGTGATTCTTGATCCTAGCATCCCAGCTTCGCAATCATTACCTGCAGTAATCTAAAAACAAAAAAAACACACACGAAATATTCCTACGTTTTATTCAAAGGACAGTGATACACCCCCATACTTAAGTTCAACTAAGCAATTTAGAAAAACTTGAGGTTTAATCACTTGAAAACAAAAATAAAAATGAAAACAGCAAACACACGGGTTACCTCCCGAGAAGCGCTTGTTTTATTAACGAGTCATCAGCCGGACTCGAACTTCTCTCTTTTTGTTACGTTGGTGCGATTTCTGATTTCTTCTTTGAGAATTTTGGAACATACACCACATTTCCAATCACTATTCCTTCTCCAGTTTCATCTATGTAGTCCAATTTAATTCTCTCCCACGGTCTAGGAAGAACATCATAGATATAACCAGTTTCTTCGGCCCACGGAGTGTTTTTCTTGAAATCGGCCGGGAAAGGTGTCATAAATGTGATAGCTTCATATTCGGATTCAGGCGGAATCTCTTTGATAGAAACTTCATTCATTTGCTCCTTGTCATAGTACAATTTAATTCGGTGCCCATTAACAATGAAACTTCCACCATGTTTTTCATGCAATTCAACATATCCCGATGGAAATCCATGTTTCACTATATACGGTCCGAACCATTTCGGTTTCAGCTTGGGAGCTTTGAACTTATACTTCATGTTAAAAAGTAGAACTTTTTCTCCAGCTTTGAATTCTTTTCGGATTCTTAGCTTTCTGTCATGATAGGCTTTGGTTCTAGCTTTGTAAAGCTTGGAGTTCTCGTAAGCTTGGAGTCTTAGTTCATCGAGTTCATGCAATTGCAAGAATCTCTTTTCTCCAGCTATTTTGAGATCTGGGTTATAGCTTCTCAGTGCCCAATAAGCGCGATGTTCGATTTCAAATGGCAAATGACAGGTTTTTCCATACAAAAGTCTGTATGGGGTTGTACTAATTGGTGTTTTGTAAGCCGTGCGAAATGCCCACAGAGCATCATCTAGTTTCCTCGACCAAACGGCGGGATTGTCTTTAACCGTTTTTTCGAGTATCCTTTTTAAGGCTCTGTTGGTATTTTCGACTTGATCACTGGTCAGTGGGTGATAAGCTGTAGCGAAACGATGATGAACTCCGTATCGCTCAATAATTTTCTCCATTTGTTTGTTACAAAAATGGGTCCCTCGATCACTTATTAAAGCTTTGGGAATTCCATAACGAGCGAAAAGCTTTTTGAGAAAATTAACTACTACTCATGCATCTTTTGTGGGTAGAGCTTCAGCTTCAGCCCATTTGGAAACGTAATCAATAGCAACGAGAATGTATTCGTATTTGTGTGATTTCGGAAATGGTCCCATGAAATCAATTCCCAAAATATCGAATAATTCACAGACTTGAATGCTCTTTTGTGGCATTTCATCTCTTCGAGAAAGACTACCGGATTTTTGGCAGGCATCACAGTTTTGAATAAGAGTATGAGCTTCTTTAAAAATAGTCGGCCAATAGAATCCAACATCAAAGACTTTTTTAGCGGTGGTGGAAGGACCATAGTGTCCCCCAGTCGGGCCATGATGACATTCATCAAGAATTCTTCTCATTTCAGAACCATAAACACGTCTTCTAATCATCCTGTCGGGACACATTTTGAAAAGATAGGGTTCCTCCCAATAGTAATGTTTAAGTTCTGAAAAGATTTTACTTCGTTGGGCATGAGTTAATCCTTTCTTTAGAATTCTTCCAACGAGATAATTCGCATAACCTGCAAACCATGGAATTTCGTTTTCATCAACTGCATCAACAGTCATGAGGGTTTTCATCCGGGAAATAATCGTCAATCTCATCTTCTTTTAACTCTTCCAAATTTGGATTTTCTAAACGAGACTGATGATCAGCAGCTAGATTTTCTGCTCCTTTCTTATATTTGATTTCGATATCAAATTCTTGGAGTAGCAAAATCCATCGGATGAGACGCGGTTTGGCATCTTGCTTTGCAAACAGATATTTTAACGCTGAATGATCAGTGAACACGATTGTTTTTGAAAGCACAAGATAAGATCTGAATTTATCAAAAGCAAAAACAACGGCTAACAATTCCTTCTCTGTAACCGTATAATTTTGTTGAGCGTTGTTGAGTGTTTTACTGGCAAAATATATAGGACAAAAATGTTTCTCTTCTCGTTGTCCTAAGACGGCTCCAACAGAAAAATCGCTTGTATCGCACATAAGCTCGAATGGTAGTGACCAATCAGGGGAAACCATAATCGGTGCACTAGTCAGTTGTGTCTTCAATGCTTCGAATGCCTTCATGCAATCTACATTAAAGTCGAAAACAGAATCTCTTTCAAGAAGTTTCGTCATTGGACGAGATATTTTGGAAAAATCCTTAATGAAACGACGGTAAAAAACCGGCATGTCCTAGAAAACTTCTAACGGCTTTAACGTTGGTTGGGGGTGGTAATTTGGTTATGACATCGATCTTTGCTCTGTCAACCTCCATTTCTGCGCTGGAAATTTTGTGTCCTAGCACAATTCCTTCAGTCACCATGAAATGACATTTCTCCCAGTTGAGAACAAGATGTGCAGCTTCGCATCTTTCGAGCATTTTATCGAGATTAGAAAGACAAGCTTCAAATGAGCTTCCAAAAACTGAAAAGTCATCCATGAAAACTTCCATAGACGTTTCAAGCATGTCTTGGAATATAGCAATCATACATCTTTGAAAAGTCGCGGGAGCATTACATAATCCAAAAGGCATACGCCGGTAAGCGTAAGTTCCAAAGGGACATGTGAATGTAGTCTTTTCTTGATCAGCCGGATCAATAGAAATTTGAAAATATCCTAAAAAACCATCAAGGAAACAAAAGTATTTGTTCCCTGCTAATCTCTCAAGCATTTGATCCATGAAAGGCAAAGGAAAGTGATCTTTTCTGGTGGCTTTGTTTAATTTTCTGTAATCAATACACACTCGCCATCCAGTGACAGTTCTAGTAGGAACTAATTCATTCCGTTCGTTGGTCACAACAGTCATTCCTCCTTTTTCGGAACACAGTGAACAGGACTCACCCAAGGACTATCCTCGATGGGGTAAATAATACCGGCATCAAGAAGTTTGATGATTTCTTTTTTAACAACTTCTTTCATGTTGGGATTGAGTCGACGTTGTCTTTCTACAACTGGTTTTGCATCTTCTTCGAAATTGATTTTGTGCTTGCAAAAATCAGGACTGATTCCTGGTATATCAGAAGTTTTCCACGCAAAAGCTTCCTTATGCTTTTTGAGAACGGAAATAAGACATTCTTTCTCATAATCATTAAGCAACGAAGGTATGACTACTGGAAGGAGTGAATTATCTTCCAAGTAAGCATATTCAAGATTTTTGGGAAGTGGTTTCAACTCAAGATCAGTCGGTGGTTCTTCAAGTGATGTTTTGATCCTCATTTGATCATTAAAATTGATTTCCTCAAAATCTTCTTCTATTATCTCTCCTTCTTCAACTTCTTCTTCTTCTTCATCAATCTTTACTTCCATAAAATCAGCGAACTCTTTATCAAAGGTTGTTTCACTAATTTTCTCTGAAGTAGTCATGTATGGATCAGAATCTTCAAGTAATGCGTCCAATTCTTCCTCAGTGACTTCATCGATTATATCAATGTTGAAACAAGTGTCATCACTGGAATGTGGATATTGCATTGCTTTATCGATTAAAAAGGTGATTCTATCTTCTCCAACTCCAAGATTGAGTTCTTTTCCTTTTACTTTGATGATTGCGTCAGCGGTGTTTAGAAAAGGTCTTCCTAAAATAAGGGGTACTCTACTATCTTCCTCCATTTCTAAGATCATAAAATCCACGGGAAAAATGAATTTACCTACTTGGACAAGCATATTTTCAGCAATACCAACAGGATATTGGTAAGTATGATTAGCTAATCGAATACTCATCCTTGTGGGTTTCAAGGTGTTGATGGAAAGTTTCGAATACAGCGAATAGGGCATCAAGTTGATACTCGCACCTAAATCGGCTAAAGCATCGCATGTGATGTTGTTTCCTAATATGCATGGAATCAAAAAACTTCCGGGGTCTCCGAGTTTTAGTGGAATTTCGTTTTGAACAATAGCTGAACATTCTTCATTGAGAAAGGTAGCGGATATTTGCTCCAACTTGTTATTGTTATTAAGAAGTTCTTTCAAAAATTTCCCATAATTGGGCATTCCGGCTAAAACATCAATGAGGGGTACATTGAGTCTAACTTCTTTGATTATTTCAACAAACTTCTTATAACGTTCCTCCATTCTTTCTTTCTTAAGGCTCTGAGGATACGGAATTTTTGGAGTGTATGCCTTAACTGGTGTTTTGGGTTTGGGTGGCGTTTTTGGGGTGTTTTCCTTCTTGGATTCTTCATCTTCATCCTCACTATCGTAATTGATGGTCGTGGTGTTGTTTGAATTGGGTGGTGGGTCATAAGAAAGGCCACTTCTTGTGAATACAGCATTGATATGCTCATTTCTGGTATGTGGTGGACGATAAGTCTTATCGTTCGATGATGACAATGGCTTAGGGTTGGTTTGGGTGTTACTAGGTAACGAACCTGATGGTCGGGAAAAAATTTGATCAGAAAGTCTACCGAATTTGTTTTCAAGATCTTGGATAGACGCTTGGTGATTTTTCTGACCTTGCTCAACTTTGGTTTTGAGATTGAAGAATTGATTCTTGACGAATTCGTTGGTTGATTTTTGAGCTGTGACGAATTCTCTCATCATTTTTTCAAAGTCGGTTTCTTCTGATTTTTTGTCAGAATTTTGTGGAGTTTGGTTATCTACACTTGGTTAGGAATCATGGTTGTTATCCCTTTGTCGGCGATCTTGCCAACAAGCAGAGTTTCGTCCGTAATAGTTTCCACGATATCCGCCTCCACGGTATCCTCCTTGGACATAATTAGCTTATCGTTCTTTGGGATGATCCATTGGTTGATCGTCGCATTCTGATGATGGGTGATTACCTCCACAGTTGTTACAACCATCTCGCTTTTCTTTCAACTCTCCTTTAAGATCTTTGTATTGCGAATCGATTCTGGAAACCAAGGTTTCCATTTTCTCCATGAGTTTAGATGTATCGGAACTTTCGACAAAAGCAACGGTTTTTCTTAAGGTTTTGGTCTAGGCATCTTTCGACCAGCCAAGTTTGAGAAGAACTCGGTCTTCAAGCAATTGGTATGCCTGGTTAGGAGTCTTATAAAGAAAAATTTCTCCGGCATCAAGAATTCCTTGAGATGCTTCATCAAGTCCATGGTAGAAGATTTGGATAATGGTTCCTCGTCCTAAACCATGTCCATGACAACTTCGAAGTAGATCTTTCATACGAAGCCAGGCTTCGACGAGTGATTCGTTAGGGTTTTGTGTGAAAGCACGGATTTCTCCCATGAGTCGGTCAAACATGGCAGGTGGAAAGAATCGGCTTACAAAAGCTTGCCTCATCTCCTCCCAAGTATTGATGATTCCGGGTGTTAATTCGTTATACCACACTTTTGCATCTCCAGCAAGTGATGACGGGAAAAGTTTGAGTTTAATGGCATCCACATTTGTATCACCGTATCGGAACATGCCACAGATTTCAATGAATTCGGCAATGTGTTTGTGAGGATCGGCCCTCGAACGGCCATCGAATTGACGGTCTTTGATCATATCACCTAGGTTGACAGCAACAATAGCAGCTCCAGGAGTGGGTGCTACGGCTCGGTTGGCTTCCCACATGGGTCTATCGTCAGCCATGGGAAAAGGTTGATCAGTGAATGGATTATAAACGACTTTGGCTTCAAAAAGGTTATCAAAAGTTGGGTTTGGTACTCTTGGCACACGATTGGCTAATGGAACAAAGGGTGTTCTTCTTCTTCTTCTAGATCTTGTTCGAATCAAACTTTTGGGATCGAAAAGTGGTGGAATTGGTTCTCTTCCGGTTGATCGAGTGTTCATACAATTCCCCAGAGAATCGAGGCAATGTCTAAACAAACGAGTGAAGAATGAAAACAATTTGAAAAGATCAGAGCTGACCAACCGATCGGATAGAAGTCTACCGATCGGATGATACTCTCGATAAAATTGGGTTTGAAAGATCCGATCGGATGGGAATGCCTACCTATCGGATGGTGCTCTCGGTAAAATGAAAAACTGGGCAGCAGATCGGATGGATGTGAAACCGATCGGTTTCTCAGCTCGGTAAAACTTTTTTTTTACGAAAATTAACTAGGTGAGAAATAGACTAAAACTTACTGAAACACAATCAAAATCCCCGGCAACGGCGCCAAAAACTTGATGTGACCGGGTTCGTGCAAGTTTTAAATTTATAAGGGTGAATTACCGAATCTAAGAACAACACATACGAGCAAGTGCACTCGTCCGTTGTAGCAAGATTTTGATGGTAAGTCGGGATCGTTCGCAGGGATTTGTGTAGTGAATCGAATTGTAAGCTAAAAGTAAATTTCTCAAACAAGCGATAATGATAATATGAAAATTCAAATGATTAAAACTACACTTGCTTAGACTAGTGTACTACAATTGACTAATATGATTGTGATAACTTTGGATAACATGTTGGTTATGATAATTAGTTTGGTGACTAATCTATTGTTTCTACAAATTAAACCTTCGTCAAGATCTTAGTTTATAAAAACAAGCATTACGTTTAACCAATCAATTCAAGATCAATTCAAGGTTCATAAGTTGGTGTACCTTAAACACAAAAACAATCTTTTGTTTTATCAAACAAGCTTAAGAAATGGTCAATATGAAAGGTAACCGATTATAGACAAAAGGTCACATCTAATAGTAAAGTATTAATCTCCGAACCTTGAAATGGTTTACAATCAATCCGTTTTGATAGACAAAAGCATTTCCATTACAATCACGATTAAGTTTCTTTGTTTAATCAAGAATAGTGGATAACAACAATCATTCATAGACAAATGATTATAACTAGTTGAATAACAATAGTTCTTTCGACCCTTAAAATTACTAGCAACTAGTTAAACTTGACCAACAAATGTCACTATGGAACTTTATCACAATTGGTTCTTAGAATCGACTTGAAATTGAATTAAAACATGTTATCACAATCATAAGCCAATCAATACATAATACACATCATCTAAGCAAGTGCACAAAGGCACTAGCCACTCATAACAAACATAAACATAATCTTAAAACCTTGAACATTAAAATCATGATAAAGAGTCTTACAATGATTGAAAATAAGATTACAAGTGAAAAGGCAATGATTCCCAAAGGATTATGATCTTCTCGACTCTCCAACTATTCCTGGACTTTTTTGGACGAATTTCTAAGAGTATTTGATGAGTGGTTTATGATTGTATTGATTATTCCTTGAAGTGTGTACCATAAGACTCCTCAAATAATCTTAAATATACTTATTCTCCAAGCATAGGGTCTTCAATGCTTCCCTTGGTCTCCAAGCAAATAGAATGGTCTAGAATCATCATTAGAATACTTTGGAAACGGATGGTAGCAAGCACAAGACTTAATGATAAAGATTTAGAATTCAGTCGACATCCAACCGATCGGTATTTCGTCCAACCGATTGGTTGGTCTTCAAAACTGGCCTCCATCCGAATCGGTTGCGGGCTGCATCCGATCGGATGGAGCTTGCTGATTTACACTTTTTGGACATTTGTCATTTGACTTGTTTCTCGTTCATATCTCTTGGTTCTTTGATCTTTCCCTTCATCCTTAAGCTCATTAACTTGGCTACTAAGACTTTTACTCTTCGAAGTACCTCTTGGTGCGGGACTTGTCACAAGAATCTTCATGTAACCATAAATATTTCCTTCTTCCTCGTTTTTGCATCTTTTACATCCTTTTCCCTGTTTTTGGCTACAAATGCTTCGCAAACACACTTTGGTACAATTAAGTAGCAAAAGTATATAAATATAACCACAAAACATATATAAAAGCACAAATAACGCAACTAAAAACATGTTAGATTTAAGCGTTATCAGTTGCGAAGTGCATGGGTTATGCTCATAGTCAAGATAGAATTTGTTCCTTCAAATTTATTTAGAGTTTAATTGTAACACCCCGTGCCCGCTTAGACCAAAACTTAAAACTTTACACGCAGAAACGCTTGACTTTACTTGACATTTCATTACTCTTTTGGCCATCTATAAAAATCCATAAACATTCAGACCTTTAAACCATTTTTACATGAAAATAGACTCCATTACCTTCAAAACGACGGGTAGTGCGACTGATATGTGTCGTTTTACACATATCTTTTCGTCCAATTTTCGAGTCAAAACAACCAAAAACACTTTAAAACGATCAAATAATGTTAAAAATATCTTTGAGATGTGTTTTTGTGTATTCCATATGCAAAATGATTGAAAACGATTGAAAAACAAACAAAATTTGCAAATGGCAAGTCTAGTCCCTCAAGCTTGAAAAAGAAAATAAATAAAAAATAATAATGATAAAAATAAATTTTTGGTCCTTGGAATAATAAGCTTGGCAAAAATGGTCCCTACGATTTCATAAATTACACCTTTGGTCCTTGATTTTTAATTCTATACCAACTCTTTTATCCTAAATAAATCCTACTCTCCTAATTATCCCACAACCGGATCCTAAATAACTAACAAACCCTTAACCCTTTAAACCCACAACCCCTTTCAGCCCATCGCCGGCCCAACACCCAAAACACCAAACCGACCCACCACACAATTATACCCGCCCACTTCTAAGAATAAAACAACGCGGGTAGCTAATTCCAGTCAAACCCCCTTTCCTGTGGTCAAAATCCCAATCAACAAGAACCCTAAGCAGCCAAATCCCTCTTCCCCAAATCCCTCTCCCATCACCATCACCTCTTCCACCTCAGTCCAAAATTACCTCACGTGTTTCACCTCCACCTCAGCGATCCGAGGCAAGAAAAGAGGATCCAAAGGCCAAGAATTAAAGTTGGGAAGATCAAGATAATCCAATGGTGTCAAGAAAGAAAAGAAAGAGAAGACAGAAGGAAAAAGACCGGAGCTTATTATTTTTAATTTTATTTTTTTTTCTTTCTTTTTCGGTATAAATAGTTTGGGTAGTAGTGAGAAAAAAAAACAGGTTTTAATTAGCTTTTCTTTTCGGTATGTATTTTTTTTAATTTATTTTCAGTATTTAGTTTTAATTTAAAAGTAGGAATTAGGTTTATTTTTAGCTAATTAATTTAAGGTAATTTGTACTTTTTAATTCGGTTGTAACTTTTGCTTTTTATTTTAATTTCAGTCGATTGTTATTGTTACTGCTTTATTTCTGCTTGGTTTAGTGTTTCTTGTTTAGATTACTGCTTCAAATCTGCTTATTTCGCTCTTGTTATTGCTTATTTTTGATAAGTTGGGTTAAGTTGTTCTTAGTCATTGTTGCTCTTGCGGGTGTTGTTTATTTTATATGGTTTGTAAAGAAAAAAAATAAGTTGTTCTTAGTTAAGTGTTCTTAGTTAAGTTAGTTAGCAAGTTATTGCATCAGTAGGATGTTTGAAGTTAGTTGCCTGTTTTTGGTTTGAAAAAAAAAAAAAAAAAAAAAAAAAAAAAAGTTTGCAAAAAATTGCCTTGCCTGGGATTCGAACCCAGGTTAGTGAACTCAGCAGACTCATAGTTTATTTTGTTTAGTTTTATGAGTTTGAAATATAATTTTTAGTTACAAAAATTAAATCTGTTTACTTATTTTGAGATTTTGTCAAGTTTAAAAAAAAAAAAAAAAAAAAGAAGTATTTCTAGTTTAAAAGGGTTTTATTAGTTGCTGATAGATTGATTTTAGATAATTAGTTTATTAATATGATTATGTTTGTTGAATTATTTGTTTTTATTAGCCTAATTGATATGCGTAGCGAGTAGCTTATTAGTATGTTTAATTAGATTTTAATTAGAAAAATGTAATTCGTTTTCGTAAAATTTTCTTTTGTCGATTAGAATGTAGGAAATTTAATTTGGAATTCGTAGGTTTAGTTTTTCATCGTTTTCACGTTTACGTTTTAAGCATTTCCCGTTTAGTTACGTTTTCAGCTTTCGTTTACGTCTTTAATTTCGTGCACTTTAGATTATCGATTTCCTTAGATGTTTAGTCGTTTTTAATTTATGTTTACTTATTTTAGCGTAAAAAATCCAAACTCTCATCTTTATTTAACCATTCAAAACACGTATTCACAAACCGAGATCACAAACTCCATTCAGCCTTCGTTGGGGATAACGACCCGGGAATACAACTTCCGTTGTACTCCTTGGAAATAAATACGACTTGATTTTAACCGATCAAATTTTGGCGCCGCTGCCGGGGAAGGCTGACGCGAATTTTTAAATCTCGTTTGTCGTTGCGTGTTTTTGTAAATATTTTCTTATTAAAAAGCCAAAAAGATTTTTATTTCAAAATTTATTTTCCTTTTTCCCTTTGAATTTTTCAAAATGTTATTAAAAATCCAAAAAGATTCTTCTTTGCCCTCTTATCCGTTTAATTCCTTTTCTCACCCTCTAAACGTTTTATTCTATCTTCTTAACCCTCTACACGTTTGATTCTTTTTATGTCTACATCTTACAACTACGGTTGTGAATGGTGTGGGGGACCTCCAAATGGTGGAAATTGCCAAGGTTGTAGCATTGTGAATACGGGAAACGGGTTTGTCTATGACCAAAATCCCTACAATGAAACAACCAATTTCCTTAACCAACCCCCGCACCATGAGATGGAAACATATTCTTGTGAATTTTGTGGAGGTTGTCCTCATCCGGAATTTGATTGTCGAACGGGAGACTTGCTTGTCTATGAGCAGAACCCTTATAACAATCAGACATCATCCGGATTTGACACATCTTCATCTTATTCACCACCACAACAGTTTTACTGTTGTGAATACTGTGGAGGTCCGCACTATAATTCCGATTGTCAAACGAGGACCCCGCTTGTCTATGAGCATGGTCCTTGTAACAATTATGATTATTCGTATCATAACCAACCTCCACAGTATCAACCTATTCAAACGCAGCCTCAGCCATTTCCTCAAGATTCATTCCAAGAAATCCATAATATTAGGAATGATCTTTTGGATTCTACTTTTAAAGATGTATTCCAAAAACTTCATGATGTGAGGAATGCATTTAATACCTGGGCTGCTAAACAAACCAAAAAGGATCGTCATGGTGAATCTATGGAGGATTTACTCGCCATAGAACGAGCAGCACATAACCGTTTCTTGTTTAATCAGGCGTGCATGCTCGATGACGAAGATGAGGACGACGAGGAGAGTACTGTTCCTGTTAGCAATAGCGTTTCTCAACTCCCTCGGTCTGTTGCAATCACATCACTCTCACCCAATGACTCTCTTATCATGGGGGATGAGCCTCTTAGCACTATTCCTGAAAAGGAATCGGACGAATTCATAAAGTCTAGTGCTGAGAACCTTATCTCAATCCCAAGTGAGTCTGAGGATATTTCGGATTGTGAAAGTGATGAGTCAGATACGGAGACAATAATGGACGAGGTGCAAATTTCTAGCACACAAAGTACAGCACATGTCCCACCTCCGTATATCCTTCCAGAGCCCGAGCTCATGGATGCTTTTCCCGCATATGAGAGTTTTATTTTTGATGACAAAGAGGAGAGTAGTGGCAGTCCCACTTCTCATCCCGAGTATTCTCTCGCGGCTTACGAATCATTTAGTTTTGATTTCACGGAAGAGACGAGTAGTGGCAGTACCACTTCTCATGCTGATTTCTCTCTTCCAGAATATGATTCGTTTACCTTTGTTCTTGATCATGAGGAGTTCTCCGATGAACTCACTCCGATTATATCTCCGCCGGAGTATGATCACTTCTACTTTGATCTAGACAAAGATGTTTTGTGTGACCCGGGGGGAGACATTCTCAATCATGAGAATTTGCTTATTGATGATTCAATCCCGACCCTCCCGCCCGAGTCACTTCTTGAACAAAAGAGCTTTAATGATAAATCTGCTTTTGATGATGAAGAGCTTATCATGATTGTTATCATGACCTTCTTCCCTTTCATCACATTTGATGTGATTTCTCTTCTTCTTCACTCGTTCGGGAGTGAGGATACCATTTTTGATCCCGGCATCTTCATTCATCATTCTTTAGAGCCGGATATATCTCATCGGAGTGGAACTTTCATGTACTTCAATGTTTATCCAAACATTTTGAATGAAAGTCCGATGGAGATTTTCTTTTCCACATGCTTCCCCAAGAACAAATGAATTCGGGGTCGAGTCAAGCTAGCGACTCGGTTAACAAAAACAGTAGCACACCATATGGGTTTTCACCCATATTTCTGACTTCTTTCTACTTTCTACCACCTTAGTGTGGGGGAGATGCCCCCGATGTCGTACATAAATTTCAAAAAAAAAAAAAAAAAAAAAAAAAAAAAAAAAAAAAAATTTTGCAAACACAAAAATAAAATAAATGGCCCGTAATATTTCCCTTTTACGTTCTCAGTTTCGGCATAACAGCCGGTACTTTGAATATTGAGGACAATATTCATTTCTAGTGTGGGGGGGAATTCTCACGAATTTAATCACGTATATAAACCATCTAATTCCCCCGTTTTTGGCCAAAAATTTTTTTTGGTGTAAGTGTTTTGCACTTACACAACAAATGGTTATCAGTCCACCATGTCTAACACACAAAAGGATTGGCTAATCCAAGAGCAAACGGTTCTTGGTAAAGATATATCAAATCCGTTTACGGCTTACAATTTGCCAAAAATTGTATGGTATTCGACTCACCATATCCTAAAAAGATGAAGAGTTGGCTAGCCCGCAAGATTATGGCTTGTGGTAAAGGCAGTTGGAAAACCATAATTGGTCATCAGCTCACCAAAGATAATAAGTGGTTTTATCTAAGAGTTGGCTAGTCCAGAAGCAAACGGCTTCTGGTAAAGACAAATCAAATCCGTTGGCAGCTGGTGATTTGCTCAAAATCATATGGTTATCAGTGTACCATAGTTCTTACTTGAACTGAAACATTTGGCTACTCCAGAGGTGATGGCTTCTGGTAAAGAGATACATCCATCAACTTTTCATAAAAAAATTGATAGGGACTAGCAATTGCTCAGTGTGGGGGATTTGATATGTGTCGTTTTACACATATCTTTTCGTCCAATTTTCGAGTCAAAACAACCAAAAACACTTTAAAACGATCAAATAATGTTAAAAATATCTTTGAGATGTGTTTTTGTGTATTCCATATGCAAAATGATTGAAAACGATTGAAAAACAAACAAAATTTGCAAATGGCAAGTCTAGTCCCTCAAGCTTGAAAAAGAAAATAAATAAAAAATAATAATGATAAAAATAAATTTTTGGTCCTTGGAATAATAAGCTTGGCAAAAATGGTCCCTACGATTTCATAAATTACACCTTTGGTCCTTGATTTTTAATTCTATACCAACTCTTTTATCCTAAATAAATCCTACTCTCCTAATTATCCCACAACCGGATCCTAAATAACTAACAAACCCTTAACCCTTTAAACCCACAACCCCTTTCAGCCCATCGCCGGCCCAACACCCAAAACACCAAACCGACCCACCACACAATTATACCCGCCCACTTCTAAGAATAAAACAACGCGGGTAGCTAATTCCAGTCAAACCCCCTTTCCTGTGGTCAAAATCCCAATCAACAAGAACCCTAAGCAGCCAAATCCCTCTTCCCCAAATCCCTCTCCCATCACCATCACCTCTTCCACCTCAGTCCAAAATTACCTCACGTGTTTCACCTCCACCTCAGCGATCCGAGGCAAGAAAAGAGGATCCAAAGGCCAAGAATTAAAGTTGGGAAGATCAAGATAATCCAATGGTGTCAAGAAAGAAAAGAAAGAGAAGACAGAAGGAAAAAGACCGGAGCTTATTATTTTTAATTTTATTTTTTTTTCTTTCTTTTTCGGTATAAATAGTTTGGGTAGTAGTGAGAAAAAAACAGGTTTTAATTAGCTTTTCTTTTCGGTATGTATTTTTTTTAATTTATTTTCAGTATTTAGTTTTAATTTAAAAGTAGGAATTAGGTTTATTTTTAGCTAATTAATTTAAGGTAATTTGTACTTTTTAATTCGGTTGTAACTTTTGCTCTTTATTTTAATTTCAGTCGATTGTTATTGTTACTGCTTTATTTCTGCTTGGTTTAGTGTTTCTTGTTTAGATTACTGCTTCAAATCTGCTTATTTCGCTCTTGTTATTGCTTATTTTTGATAAGTTGGGTTAAGTTGTTCTTAGTCATTGTTGCTCTTGCGGGTGTTGTTTATTTTATATGGTTTGTAAAGAAAAAAAATAAGTTGTTCTTAGTTAAGTGTTCTTAGTTAAGTTAGTTAGCAAGTTATTGCATCAGTAGGATGTTTGAAGTTAGTTGCCTGTTTTTGGTTTGAAAAAAAAAAAAAAAAAAAAAAAAAAAAAAAAGTTTGCAAAAAATTGCCTTGCCTGGGATTCGAACCCAGGTTAGTGAACTCAGCAGACTCATAGTTTATTTTGTTTAGTTTTATGAGTTTGAAATATAATTTTTAGTTACAAAAATTAAATCTGTTTACTTATTTTGAGATTTTGTCAAGTTTAAAAAAAAAGAAAAAAAAAAGAAGTATTTCTAGTTTAAAAGGTTTTTATTAGTTGCTGATAGATTGATTTTAGATAATTAGTTTATTAATATGATTATGTTTGTTGAATTATTTGTTTTTATTAGCCTAATTGATATGCGTAGCGAGTAGCTTATTAGTATGTTTAATTAGATTTTAATTAGAAAAATGTAATTCGTTTTCGTAAAATTTTCTTTTGTCGATTAGAATGTAGGAAATTTAATTTGGAATTCGTAGGTTTAGTTTTTCATCGTTTTCACGTTTACGTTTTAAGCATTTCCCGTTTAGTTACGTTTTCAGCTTTCGTTTACGTCTTTAATTTCGTGCACTTTAGATTATCGATTTCCTTAGATGTTTAGTCGTTTTTAATTTATGTTTACTTATTTTAGCGTAAAAAATCCAAACTCTCATCTTTATTTAACCATTCAAAACACGTATTCACAAACCGAGATCACAAACTCCATTCAGCCTTCGTTGGGGATAACGACCCGGGAATACAACTTCCGTTGTACTCCTTGGAAATAAATACGACTTGATTTTAACCGATCAGCGACTCGTATTGACTTACGGTTCAAAAGATATAAATTTTCAAATACTGCTGAAAATCTGCCAGAACCCACATTCATAACCAAGATGAACATCCATATGTACATCTCATAACCAAGATAAACATTCATAACCAAGTTGAACATTCATAACCAAGATGAACAATTTGACGGGTTATGCATTAAACCCATTTTGACCCATTTCATGACATATGTCACATACGACTTCGACAACACCTCAAACTTAACCAAAGTCATTAACTAAACATATCAAACGTGTTCCAAACACACTTGACCCATGAACAACCCAAAATGGGTACTTTTTCACTTTTGCCAAACACCCCCTTAACTTTGACCCTAAACACATAAAACATACTTTGACCCATCGGTTGACCACCAAATTGATAGGACAACCTTAACATACCATTTGCCACACGGCTACACTATACCAACCAATAGAAGACCAACGGGGGTACAAACTTTACACATGAGCTCGGTATTCTACCTAAGCTCCTAAAAGCATACTACCTTTAATCTCGCTTATCCAATTCCTTAATCCATAGCCTCCATAATGGCATACAAACCTACAAAATGGTTAGACAACTAAACCATAAGCACAAAGGCTTAGTAAGTAAGTAAAACAATCATAACATACCATTATACTTCAATCAACATATAAGCATCATATACATAAAACACTTACTTTACGGGCTTGCTACTCCACATCTCATCTAACACATAACATCAACTCATAGAATAACATCAACTCATCACATAAGCCATATTCATCACATCACTTAAACATATCTCAAGCTCATATTAGTTGACACAAAATTTACATAACACATATATGTTAGAAATCCATATAACACATGTCATCATCATTTTACTTACCTTAGCTTCCCAAAGCTAAGCATAACATCAATAAAATCCTCACAGTTTGGTGGAAAGGGCTATAATATGTGCTAGCTAACGTTTTGAACAATATTAATCGGGACACATCTCGAATTTTTCAAAATCATAGATTTTACCAGTGTATAAATCCAGTTTATTCTAATATATGATCTTTAAAATGACAAACGACTAGATTACAAGGGCAAACAAAATTTAAAATTAAGCTTGAAATTTACAATCTATTCTTATTTTCCTATTCACCCCCCCCCCCACACTTAAGTTAAGCATTGTCTTCAATGTGATAAACGATTTCAAAGAATGAAATAGGGAAATAAGAAATAAACCGCATTTTTCTGCTCAGGGTGATTCTTGATCCTAGCATCCCAGCTTCGCAATTATTACCTGCAGTAATCTAAAAACAAAAGAAACACACACGAAATATTCCTACGTTTTATTCAAAGGACAGTGATACACCCCCATACTTAAGTTCAACTAAGCAATTTAGAAAAACTTGAGGTTTAATCACTTGAAAACAAAAATAAAAATGAAAACAGCAAACACACGGTTTACCTCCCGAGAAGCGCTTGTTTTATTAACGAGTCATCAGCCGGACTCGAACTTCTCTCTTTTTGTTACGTTGGTGCGATTTCTGATTTCTTCTTTGAGAATTTTGGAACATACACCACATTTCCAATCACTATTCCTTCTCCAGTTTCATCTATGTAGTCCAATTTAATTCTCTCCCACGGTCTAGGAAGAACATCATAGATATAACCAGTTTCTTCGGCCCACGGAGTGTTTTTCTTGAAATCGGCCGGGAAAGGTGTCATAAATGTGATAGCTTCATATTCAGATTCAGGCGGAATCTCTTTGATAGAAACTTCATTCATTTGCTCCTTGTCATAGTACAATTTAATTCGGTGCCCATTAACAATGAAACTTCCACCATGTTTGTCATGCAATTCAACATATCCCGATGGAAATCCATGTTTCACTATATACGGTCCGAACCATTTCGGTTTCAGCTTGGGAGCTTTGAACTTATACTTCATGTTAAAAAGTAGAACTTTTTCTCCAGCTTTGAATTCTTTTCGGATTCTTAGCTTTCTGTCATGATAGGCTTTGGTTCTAGCTTTGTAAAGCTTGGAGTTCTCGTAAGCTTGGAGTCTTAGTTCATCGAGTTCATGCAATTGCAAAAATCTCTTTTCTCCAGCTATTTTGAGATCTGGGTTACAGCTTCTCAGTGCCCAATAAGCGCGATGTTCGATTTCAAACGGCAAATGACAGGTTTTTCCATACAAAAGTCTGTATGGGGTTGTACTAATTGGTGTTTTGTAAGCCGTGCGAAATGCCCACAGAGCATCATCTAGTTTCCTCGACCAAACGGCGGGATTGTCTTTAACCGTTTTTTCGAGTATCCTTTTTAAGGCTCTGTTGGTATTTTCGACTTGATCACTGGTCAGTGGGTGATAAGCTGTAGCGAAACGATGATGAACTCCGTATCGCTCAATAATTTTCTCCATTTGTTTGTTACAAAAATGGGTCCCTCGATCACTTATTAAAGCTTTGGGAATTCCATAACGAGCGAAAAGCTTTTTGAGAAAATTAACTACTACTCGTGCATCTTTTGTGGGTAGAGCTTCAGCTTCAGCCCATTTGGAAACGTAATCAATAGCAACGAGAATGTATTCGTATTTGTGTGATTTCGGAAATGGTCCCATGAAATCAATTCCCCAAATATCGAATAATTCACAGACTTGAATGCTCTTTTGTGGCATTTCATCTCTTCGAGAAAGACTACCGGATTTTTGGCAGGCATCACAGTTTTGAATAAGAGTATGAGCTTCTTTAAAAATAGTCGGCCAATAGAATCCAACATCAAAGACTTTTTTAGCGGTGGTGGAAGGACCATAGTGTCCCCCAGTCGGGCCATGATGACATTCATCAAGAATTCTTCTCGTTTCAGAACCATAAACACGTCTTCTAATCATCCCGTCGGGACACATTTTGAAAAGATAGGGTTCCTCCCAATAGTAATGTTTAAGTTCTGAAAAGATTTTACTTCGTTGGGCATGAGTTAATCCTTTCTTTAGAATTCTTCCAACGAGATAATTCGCATAACCTGCAAACCATGGAATTTCGTTTTCATCAACTGCATCAACAGTCATGAGGGTTTCATCCGGGAAATAATCGTCAATCTCATCTTCTTTTAACTCTTCCAAATTTGGATTTTCTAAACGAGACTGATGATCAGCAGCTAGATTTTCTGCTCCTTTCTTATATTTGATTTCGATATCAAATTCTTGGAGTAGCAAAATCCATCGGATGAGACGCGGTTTGGCATCTTGCTTTGCAAACAGATATTTTAACGCTGAATGATCAGTGAACACGATTGTTTTTGAAAGCACAAGATAAGATCTGAATTTATCAAAAGCAAAAACAACGGCTAACAATTCCTTCTCTGTAACCGTATAATTTTGTTGAGCGTTGTTGAGTGTTTTACTGGAAAAATATATAGGACAAAAATGTTTCTCTTCTCGTTGTCCTAAGATGGCTCCAACAGCAAAATCGCTTGCATCGCACATAAGCTCGAATGGTAGTGACCAATCAGGGGAAACCATAATCGGTGCACTAGTCAGTTGTGTCTTCAATGCTTCGAATGCCTTCATGCAATCTACATTAAAGTCGAAAACAGAATCTTTTTCAAGAAGTTTCGTCATTGGACGAGATATTTTGGAAAAATCCTTAATGAAACGACGGTAAAAACCGGCATGTCCTAGAAAACTTCTAACGGCTTTAACGTTGGTTGGGGGTGGTAATTTGGTTATGACATCGATCTTTGCTCTGTCAACCTCCATTCCTGCGCTGGAAATTTTGTGTCCTAGCACAATTCCTTCAGTCACCATGAAATGACATTTCTCCCAGTTGAGAACAAGATGTGCAGCTTCGCATCTTTCGAGCATTTTATCGAGATTAGAAAGACAAGCTTCAAATGAGCTTCCAAAAACTGAAAAGTCATCCATGAAAACTTCCATAGACGTTTCAAGCATGTCTTGGAATATAGCAATCATACATCTTTGAAAAGTCGCGGGAGCATTACATAATCCAAAAGGCATACGCCGGTAAGCGTAAGTTCCAAAGGGACATGTGAATGTAGTCTTTTCTTGATCAGCCGGATCAATAGAAATTTGAAAATATCCTAAAAAACCATCAAGGAAACAAAAGTATTTGTTCCCTGCTAATCTCTCAAGCATTTGATCCATGAAAGGCAAAGGAAAGTGATCTTTTCTGGTGGCTTTGTTTAATTTTCTGTAATCAATACACACTCGCCATCCAGTGACAGTTCTAGTAGGAACTAATTCATTCCGTTCGTTGGTCACAACAGTCATTCCTCCTTTTTCGGAACACAGTGAACAGGACTCACCCAAGGACTATCCTCGATGGGATAAATAATACCGGCATCAAGAAGTTTGATGATTTCTTTCTTAACAACTTCTTTCATGTTGGGATTGAGTCGACGTTGTCTTTCTACAACTGGTTTGGCATCTTCTTCGAAATTGATTTTGTGCTTGCAAAAATCAGGACTGATTCCTGGTATATCAGAAGTTTTCCACGCAAAAGCTTCCTTATGCTTTTTGAGAACGGAAATAAGACATTCTTTCTCATAATCATTAAGCAACGAAGGTATGACTACTGGAAGGAGTGAATTATCTTCCAAGTAAGCATATTCAAGATTTTTGGGAAGTGGTTTCAACTCAAGATCAGTCGGTGGTTCTTCAAGTGATGTTTTGATCCTCATTTGATCATTAAAATTGATTTCCTCAAAATCTTCTTCTATTATCTCTCCTTCTTCAACTTCTTCTTCTTCTTCATCAATCTTTACTTCCATAAAATCAGCGAACTCTTTATCAAAGGTTGTTTCACTAATTTTCTCTGAAGTAGTCATGTATGGATCAGAATCTTCAAGTAATGCGTCCAATTCTTCCTCAGTGACTTCATCGATTATATCAATGTTGAAACAAGTGTCATCACTGGAATGTGGATATTACATTGCTTTATCGATTAAAAAGGTGATTCTATCTTCTCCAACTCCAAGATTGAGTTCTTTTCCTTTTACTTTGATGATTGCGTCAGCGGTGTTTAGAAAAGGTCTTCCTAAAATAAGGGGTACTCTACTATCTTCCTCCATTTCTAAGATCATAAAATCCACGGGAAAAATGAATTTACCTACTTGGACAAGCATATTTTCAGCAATACCAACAGGATATTGGTAAGTATGATTAGCTAATCGAATACTCATCCTTGTGGGTTTCAAGGTGTTGATGGAAAGTTTCGAATACAGCGAATAGGGCATCAAGTTGATACTCGCACCTAAATCGGCTAAAGCATCGCATGTGATGTTGTTTCCTAATATGCATGGAATCAAAAAACTTCCGGGGTCTCCGAGTTTTAGTGGAATTTCGTTTTGAACAATAGCTGAACATTCTTCATTGAGAAAGGTAGCGGATATTTGCTCCAACTTGTTATTGTTATTAAGAAGTTCTTTCAAAAATTTCCCATAATTGGGCATTCCGGCTAAAACATCAATGAGGGGTACATTGAGTCTAACTTCTTTGATTATTTCAACAAACTTCTTATAACGTTCCTCCATTCTTTCTTTCTTAAGGCTCTGAGGATATGGAATTTTTGGAGTGTATGCCTTAACTGGTGTTTTGGGTTTGGGTGGCATTTTTGGGGTGTTTTCCTTCTTGGATTCTTCATCTTCATCCTCACTATCGTAATTGATGGTCGTGGTGTTGTTTGAATTGGGTGGTGGGTCATAAGAAAGGCCACTTCTTGTGAATACAGCATTGATATGCTCATTTCTGGTATGTGGTGGACGATAAGTCTTATCGTTCGATGATGACAATGGCTTAGGGTTGGTTTGGGTGTTACTAGGTAACGAACCTGATGGTCGGGAAAAAATTTGATCAGAAAGTCTACCGAATTTGTTTTCAAGATCTTGGATAGACGCTTGGTGATTTTTCTGACCTTGCTCAACTTTGGTTTTGAGATTGAAGAATTGATTCTTGACGAATTCGTTGGTTGATTTTTGAGTTGTGACGAATTCTCTCATCATTTTTTCAAAGTCGGTTTCTTCTGATTTTTTGTTAGAATTTTGTGGAGTTTGGTTATCTACACTTGGTTAGGAATCATGGTTGTTATCCCTTTGTCGGCGATCTTGCCAACAAGCAGAGTTTCGTCCGTAATAGTTTCCACGATATCCGCCTTCACGGTATCCTCCTTGGACATAATTAGCTTATCCTTCTTTGGGATGATCCATTGGTTGATCGTCGCATTCTGATGATGGGTGATTACCTCCACAGTTGTTACAACCATATCGCTTTTCTTTCAACTCTCCTTTAAGATCTTTGTATTGCGAATCGATTCTGGAAACCAAGGTCTGGAAACCAAGGTTTCCATTTTCTCCATGAGTTTAGATGTATCGGAACTTTTGACAAAAGCAACGGTCTTTCTTAAGGTTTTGGTCTAGGCATCTTTCGACCAGTCGAGTTTGAGAAGAACTCGGTCTTCAAGCAATTGGTATGCCTGGTTAGGAATCTTATAAAGAAAAATTTCTCCGGCATCAAGAATTCCTTGAGATGCTTCATCAAGTCCATGGTAGAAGATTTGGATAATGGTTCCTCGTCCTAAACCATGTCCATGACAACTTCGAAGTAGATCTTTCATACGAAGCCAGGCTTCGACGAGTGATTCGTTAGGGTTTTGTGTGAAAGCACGGATTTCTCCCATGAGTCGGTCAAACATGGCAGGTGGAAAGAATCGGCTTACAAAAGCTTGCCTCATCTCCTCCCAAGTATTGATGATTCCGGGTGTTAATTCGTTATACCACACTTTTGCATCTCCAGCAAGTGATGACGGGAAAAGTTTGAGTTTAATGGCATCCACATTGGTATCACCATATCGGAACATGCCACAGATTTCAATGAATTCGGCAATGTGTTTGTGAGGATCGGCCCTCAAACGGCCATCGAATTGACGGTCTTTGATCATATCACCTAGGTTGACAGCAACAATAGCAGCTCCAGGAGTGGGTGCTACGGCTCGGTTGGCTTCCCACATGGGTTGATCGTCAGCCATGGGAAAAGGTTGATCAGTGAATGGGTTGTAAACGACTTTGGCTTCAAAAAGGTTATCAAACGTTGGGTTTGGTACTCTCGGCACACGATTGGCTAATGGAACAAAGGGTGTTCTTCTTCTTCTTCTTCTAGATCTTGTTTGAATCAAACTTTCGGGATCGAAAAGCGGTGGAATTGGTTCTCTTCCGGTTGATCGAGTGTTCATACAATTCCCCAGAGAATCGAGGCAATGTCTAAACAAACGAGCGAAGAATGAAAACAATTTGAAAAGATCAGAGCTGACCAACCGATCGGATAGAAGTCTACCGATCGGATGATACTCTCGGTAAAATTGGGTTTGAAAGATCCGATCGGATGGGAATGCCTACCGATCGGATGGTGCTCTCGGTAAAATGAAAAACTGGGCAGCCGATCGGATGGATGTGAAACCGATCGGTTTCTCAGCTCGGTAAAACTTTTTTTTTTTACGAAAACTAACTAGGTGAGAAATGGACTAAAACTTACAGAAACACAATCAAAATCCCCGGCAATGGCGCCAAAAACTTGATGTGACCGGGTTCGTGCAAGTTTTAAATTTATAAGGGTGAATTACCGAATCTAAGAACAACACATACGAGCAAGTGCACTCGTCCGTTGTAGCAAGATTTTGATGGTAAGTCGGGATCGTTAGCAGGGATTTGTGTAGTGAATCGAATTGTAAGCTAAAAGTAAATTTCTCAAACAAGCAATAATGATAATATGAAAATTCAAATGATTAAAACTACACTTGCTTAGACTAGTGTACTACAATTGACTAATATGATTGTGATAACTTTGGATAACATGTTGGTTATGATAATTAGTTTGGTGACTAATCTATTGTTTCTACAAATTAAACCTTCGTCAAGATCTTAGTTTATAAAAACAAGCATTACGTTTAACCAATCAATTCAAGATCAATTCAAGGTTCATAAGTTGGTGTACCTTAAACACAAAAACAATCTTTTGTTTTATCAAACAAGCTTAAGAAATGGTCAATACGAAAGGTAACCGATTATAGACAAAAGGTCACAACTAATAGTAAAGTATTAAACTCTCGACCCTTGAAATGGTTTACAATCAATCCGTTTTGATAGACAAAAGCATTTCCATTTGCTAGGATGACTTGACACACGATTAAGGTGGTTAAACCTTCTAACTTTGTGTGTATGATATGTTGTGTTAAAATGATTAAGTGCGCGGAATTCACTCAACCAAACTTAGAAGGTTGTGTATGTTATGGAAATGGAATTGTTATGTTTGTTAGTTAGCAATGAAACACATAAAGATTATCACTAAACGATTCAATATTATTAAAGATAATAATACGAGTGATCTTGAAATATCACTAGGGTTACAACCTGGAATCTTTTGTTTCTATCACTTGTGATATATTTGTGTTTTTTCTAACAGTTATGCATGTTCTAACATATGCATGGATAATATATCTAACTCTTAATACTTCTTTATTTTTCACACACACACTTAATATCACTAGTCTAAGATCTCTTTTATAGTCAAAAGATCTTTACAAATTGCTTAAAGTCTTGACCGACTTACTTGGTTAACTTATCCTATTGAGTGTCAGTACATCAGATACAACATGTATCTATGTATACAACTTGTTAACTAAGCACATGGAGAAAGATATTATCTACCGTATATTGTTGACCAAAATACAATAAATATCTTTTTGATCTTATCCTTCTATCAGCAGAGTTGTTCATTATCAGCAGGAACAATCTATCGCTATCAGCAGAATCATCAGCAGAGTTGTTAAGCCTATCAGCAGAGTGAAATGCTCTATCAGCAGAATCAACATCATCAGCAGAAACCATTTTGCACTATCAGCAGAATTATACTTAGAGTAGAATTCGATATTAAACATCTTGAATATTTAATTCCCAACAATCCTCCCCTAAACATGTGAATCCTTTCAAACATGTTTCTGAATTAAATCTTGGATTGAAGATCTTTCAAACACTTATGTTCTTCAAGATTGAATATCTTCTCAGTAATTCATCTACTTTGCTCTTCCTTGACTTTAGCAATATCAAAACATATTGAACCTATCTTGGACTAAAAGATGGTGCAATTTCCTTGGATGGAGGAATTATAAGAGACAATGATGCTGTGTATCTTGGATGCTTGTTTCAACAAGTGAAATCATCTAACCAGCATGTCTTTGAAGTGAAATTGAAACTTTTCTTCGTTTGATCTAGATAGAACTTTCTCCTTTGGAATGTTCTTGTCATTTTCAACCTCCTCATCATCTTGTATGCTCTTGTCTTCTCCTTCCTTTTATTGGATTATCTTCCTTTTCTGGGCCATTATTTCCTCCCCTGAGATTATTACCTCCCCTGAAGCAAATAACTTTTGTTTCATCCTCCCCTTGTTTGGAAGATCTCACTATGTACCTTTGACTGATCTATGAATGTGAACTTGTTGTCAGACAATATTGTACATGAAGCCATCAATTCCTTAAGAGTTTAAGTCACTGCCCTCATCACTTCTAGGTGTGTTAACTCCTATGAGAGGTGAATCAGTGGACATTTCGATTCATGATCCATCAATGGATGGTTTTTGTGAATCCTTGAAAATCCTTTTATGAAAACATTTGACTTAGTAGTATGTTCAGGATTTTAGAATTTAAAAATCATACTACTTTCAACCATTTTGAAGGAATAAAGTGTATAACAGACACTTAATTAGCATTTCGGTTTAAAGCAACCTCTGGTTGTGTGAGAACCAATATTTTTCAGTTATCACTAACTGCCTGTGTGCAGATAAACTCATTCAAAGAGCTTTCCTGACAGGGTTTCCAGCTCATAGTAATTGTTACCTCCAACACAAGTGTTAGATTCACTTTTACTAGCTGTTCTTTCTATCAGATGTCCTCAGACTTGCACATTATACTTAAAAGTATAAAATGATAGAAAGTGAGTTGTATCAGTTACTATCTGATCAACTAAGTCATCAATTCAATGTGAAATATCATAACTAGATTTCAAGAAAGAAGTTTTAAGGAGCTTTAAAGTCCCAAACTCAGTCCATTATAAACCTATTATGGTCAGCAGCTAATATCTCAATTCTGCTGTTTCCATTTCACTTGAAAACATCCTTTGTGTTTACATATTCATACCTGTAATTGTTAGTCAAAAACCAAAAGAACAATGTACAAAGTACTTGTCTTGCATTAGAATAATCATAAGACCAACTATATGAATAAAACAATTTTAATTTTGTACTAGCAGCACCTTGTGTGCTTTAGCAGTACCTTATGATACATTAGCAGTACCTTATGAATCAGTAGCAACAACAAAAATTTATTTACAAAAACACATCATATTGAACATTTAAAGATTAAGCATTCCAATACTTGCTACCAAGTACTGAAACCTTGAAACATCAAAAGATTTTGTTAGCAGATCTGCAAAATTATGTTCTGAAGCAATTTTAAGAACTTGAATTAATCTTTTCTCATTGCAGTCTCTTATAAAGTGATGTCTAATTTCAATGTGTTTTGTTTTAGAATGTTGTACTGGATTTTTAATAATACAAATTGTACTACTATTATCAATATAAATAACAGTGTTTAAGAAATTGTACCCATAATCAAGGAGTTGGTTTTGAAGCCATAGAACTTGACTAGAGCAACTTGCAGCAGCTATGTATTCAGCTTCAGTTGTTGAATTTGCCACACTTGTTTGCTTTTTACACTGCCATGAGACAAGTCTACACCCAAGGAATTGACATCCTCCAGTTGTTGACTTTCTGTCCAAGCTAGCACCAGCATAATCACTATCCGAATATGCTACCAAGTCAAAAGGAGATTCCTTTGTATACCATAGACCCAACCTTGGTTGACCCTTGAGATATCTAAAAATTCTCTTGACTGCAGTTAAATGAGAAACCTTTGGAGTAACTTGAAATCTTGCACAAACACAAACAGGAAACATGATATCAGGTCTAGATGATGTAAGATACATCAAAGAGCCTATCATAGATCTGTAATTGTGTACATCTACATTCTCTCCATCTTCATCTTTCAGAAGGTGCTTCTCAGAATCCATTGGTGTGCTTGCTATTTTTGAATCAGCAAATTGAAATTTTCTAAGTATCTCTGCAACATATTTGTCTTGACTAATAAATATGCCTTCAGATGATTGCTTAACTTGCAAACCCAAAAAGAATGTAAGTTCTCCCATAGAACTCATCTGAAACTTATCTTTCATAAGCTTCTCAAACTCTAAACACATTTCTTTCCTAGTAGATCCAAAGATAATGTCATCCACATACACCTGCACTAACAGAAGATCCTTCTTGTGCTATTTGATGAAAAGTGTCTGATCAATCTTTCCTCTTTGAAATCCATTTTCTAATAAGTAGGAAGCTAGTGTTGCATACCAAGCTCTTGGTGCCTGATGAAGGCCATAGAGAGCTTTCACTACTCTGTACACTTTGTTTGGATGTAATGGATCAATGAAGCCAGGAGGTTGTGAAACATATACCTCTTCTCCAATTTCACCATATAAAAATGCACTCTTGACATCCATTTGGTAGACTGTGAAGCCTAAAAATGAAGCATAAGCTAGAAACAGCCTAATTGCCTCAATCCTTGCTACTGGAGCATAAACTTCATCATAATCTATCCCTTCTTCTTGTGTGTACCCTTGTGCTACTAATCTAGCCTTATTCTTGATCACAATTCCTCTTTCATCCCTTTTGTTCTTAAAAACCCATCTAGTGCCAATTACCTTCACACCTGTAGGTAAATCAACTAGCACCCAAACCTTTTGAATCTTAAACTGAAGAAGCTCTTCTTGCATAGCCTCTAACAAGCTTGAATCATCTAGGGCTGTAAGAATATTCTTTGGTTCAGCTTGTGAGAGAAAACATACAAACAAACAAGAGTTTAAAAGCTCATGTTGTTTTGAAGCATAAAGGGCATCAAGAAGCCCTTGTTGGTCTGAAGACTTCAATTGTTGTCTTGTCTTCATACCTGACTGTATATCTCCAATCACATGGTCCAGGGAATGAACTTTGTGAATTCTTGATTGTGGTGTAGTAGGAACTTGATAATTTGATGGAAGATTGTTGTAATCCACCTCATTATTCTGAGAAGTCTGCTTCTTTTGTTTCTGAAGAGCCATCAGCAGAGTCACTTGGCAGAACAGCAGAATCAGTAAGCTTATCAGCAGAGTCATCAGCAGAAACAGATACACTACCAGCAGCAACAGAAATACTACCAGCAGAAACACTTTGTTGTTCCTGAGTTCCATACTCTTTACTTTCATCTTCAACACTTTCTTTAGCTTTGCTAGAAGAAGGTTCATCAGTTGTCGAAGTTGATTCCACAATTGTACTTGACCATATTGGCATTATCACATAATCTTGATCTTTCTCTAACTCTGCCTCATTTGTTGTATTTGAACCTGCAAAATCATTAGTTTCTGCAACAAAAGGCACATAATTCATTGAATTTGTTAGATATTCCAGATCAAATATCCATTTTGGTCCTTGACCTTCTACATTGGATTTGTTTTCTAAAAACTCCACATGTAGATTTTCTTCTACTATTTCTTTTCTTGTGTTGTAAACTCTAAAAGCTTTGCTATTAAGAGAATAACCAACAAAGAAACCTTCATCTGCCTTACCATCGAATTTTCCTAAATGGTCTAAGGTATTGAGAATTGTCACATGACATCCAAAAGGTCTAAGAAATCCTATTGCAGGAGTTCTACCATTAAAAAGTTCATATGATGTCTTATTATGAGGCTGCATAACTAAAACTCTATTTTGAACATAGCAAGCAGTGTTGACTGCCTCTGCCCAAAAATTTATTGGTAGCTTAGAATCAGCTAACATTGTTCTAGCAGCTTCAATTAGTGTTCTATTCTTTCTTTCAGCTACACCATTCTGTTGTGGTGTTCTAGCAACACTAAATTCTCTCTTAATACCTTTTTCTTTGCAGAAATCATCCATAACTCTATTCTTAAACTCTGTCCCATTATCACTTCTAATGACTTTCACTTTCTTGCTTACTTGGTTTTCTATCTGAGTAATGAAGTCCTTAAGGATGCTTGATGTTTCATCCTTAGTGGCTAAAAAGAAAACCCATGTAAATCTACTATAGTCATCAGTAATAACTAGACAATATCTCTTATGCATTATGCTCATCACTGAAACAGGTCCAAATAAGTCCATATGAAGCATAAACAAAGACTGATTGATAGAGTTAAAAATTTTGGGCTTACAAGTGGCTTTGTGTTGTTTGCCTTTTAGACAAGCAATGCATGTTTGATCATTTTCAAATCTTTTGTGAAGTAAACCTCTTACCAAACCATTCTTAACAATTTTATTTATGGTTTTGAAGTTAATATGACCAAGCCTTCTATGCCATTTCATTGATTCTTCCAATGTGGCCTTTGCAACAAGACAAGTTAAATTCTTTTTAGAGATAATGTTCTTCATGTCTACACTGTACATGTTGCCCTTTCTAGGAATTCTAAGGAGTACTTGACTTTCATCAGGCATCTTAAAATCAGGAGAAAGTACAAGACATTCAGTCTCACAGAAAAGAACATTATTCTTTTTGTCACACATTTGTGAGACACTAAAAAGATTATAATTTAGCTCTTTTACATAGTACACATCTTCAAAATCTAAATTTCCGGTTTTGATTGTACCTTTACCAGAAATTTTCCCACGAACACCCCCTCCAAAGGTAACATATCCTCCATTGAAAGCTTCAAAATCTGAGAGATAAGATATGTTGCCTGTCATGTGCCTAGAACATCCACTATCTGAGTATCCTTGATCCTCTTCCTGATCATATGAATGTCCCTGCACATGAATAAGAGTGTTAGTTTCTTTTGGGGATCCAAGCCATTACAGACTTGGATCTGCCTCTTGCATCAATATAGTTAAATCTTTTAAGGACTGTTGATGCAACATTGGATTTGAGAATCCAACATGCTGAGGCCTTAACAGCATTTGCCCTATTTCCCTTATCAGCAGAGTGAACAACATGCTTATCAGCAGAATCTGCTAACTTTGTAGTTCTACCCTTTGGTTTCCAAATCTGTTTATGGACCACTGATTTTAATTGAATGGGACTTAGAACAGTTGTAGGTGCATGTTTGAAAAATGATTTTGCACCCTTAGCTGTTGATTTTGGGTTAATAGTCATAAATGGTCAAGCAGCAGAGTAAAATTTGCTATCAGCAGGATCATTTGGTCTATCAGCAGGATCAGATTTTGAGATAGACTTATTTTTGACTACTCTGGGGTTTGTCTTCTTAGAACTAGAGTGAAAGTGAGATTTAGGTGTTTGCCTTTTGTGATTCACTCTATGGTTTTCATACCCAGATACCCATTGGTTGCAGAAAGCTGCAAGATGGTCAAAACTACCACATGTATAACAAGCTTTATTATAAAAAGCAAAGTCATCACCTAATTGGTTAGACTTGAGGTTGTTCCAATTCCTTTGGTTACCTCTGGGCTTGTTGGTGGTTCTGTATTGCTCACAATATCTAACTGGTTGCCTAACATGCTTAATGTTTGTATGAGGCCTATCAGTATTGTGTTTGACTACCTTAGGAACACTTGTTCCTACTTTCTTAACCACTTCAGGTTTAGACATAACCTGTTCTTCTTCATCATCACTATCAGTTGTACAATCTTCAACAACTATAGCATCTCCTTTCTTAACAAATGTTAGGATCTCTGGGAAATAAGGGTTTCTCAGTGATGGGAGATTTGTTGAGTGCTGGGAGGATTGTTGGGATATATGAGAAATAAGAATTTCTCATTGCTGCCGATAGTGTTAAGCTGGTTCCTGCCGATAGCTTTGGTTCCTGCTCAAGCTCATTGCTGCCGACAGTGATATATTGTTCCTTCCGTTAGTGTTATTACTACGGGTATTAGTTATTGTTATCCCGTAAGTTTAGAGTGTTTGTTAGATTTATTTTTAGAAGAGATTGATGTTTATCTCTTTACATGTTTTATTTGTAACAGGCTGTATTAGGTATTAGGGTTTCTTATCTATATAAGAAACACACAGCCATTGATATTGAAGGACTTCAAGAAAAACATTCATCAATAACAGAATTCTTATTTCATAGTCTGATCCATAGAGGATCATTGTTCATTGTCCTTTAGAGTTTTTCTTCTTTATAATACTTGTTGTTTAGTTTCCGCATAAACACTTGTATTGCAGAGGTTCTTGTTTATACCAAGCTCAATCAAGCTCGAAGTACTCGATCCTACAAGTGGTATCAGAGCCTGGTGAGGATCTCTGATAAAGAAGAATAGTTTTGAAGCAGATCGGAGGTAATCGTATTTTTTTTAAATAAGCAGATCTGATCGGTGTTAAATAAATTCGGTTAATACTGCTTTGTCGCATACGGTCTGTTGAGTAGTTAATTTATTGAAAAGTGTGGGGCTGTTTCAATCGTTTGTCCCTTGCGGTTTATGAATTAAATTGGTCGGTGATCAATTTATTATCCTAGTACTGATTGAATCGAATTAGTGGTGTTTGTTTGTCGTGTACTGTTGGTGTGGAAAAGAGAATTGAATTGGTCGGTGGTGTTGAGAATTGAATTGGATGTCATTGTCTGGTGTGAAGATATAAATTGGTCAAACGTTGGAATAATTATTGTTGCTGCTGTTAACGTGTCACTTGGAGGAATATCACGTGAGGATAAGTTTTGCTTGTGATCACGTGGACTAGGTGCAGATATTCTAAATTTTTGGTTTGTCGCTTGCGATTTTTGGGTTGGCGTTGACTGATTGCAAATTAATTTGTGATAGTAATAAAGAATTTTTGTGGTACGGATTTAATTTTGGGTACTGTTTGAAGATTATTGGTGATTTGGGTTTCATCATTCAGTGTAGAATTGATACTGGTCTGTGAGCAGTTTGTTGGTAATATCAAAGAAGCCTTTTCATACCATTCTCTTAAACCATAATAAAATGACTTCATCCGGAACTGATGAATATGAGAAATGGGCTAAGAAGATGGAACAATGGATCTCCAACAGAGATCATAACCTCTGGAATGTTATTCTTAATGGGAATAGCAAGAAGAGTATTGGGAGAGATCAGGAGGGGAAAATAATCATACTTCCACCTGTATCAGCTGAGGAGCAGGTTGCTGTGCAAAGGGAGACCAAAGCAAGAACTCTTTTGCTTCAGGCTCTCCCAGCAGACCACATGAGTGATTTTAAACACCTGGATGATGCTAGGAAGATCTGGTGTGCTGTAAAAGCCAGATTTTTAGAGAATGATGAGTTCAAGAAGTCCATGCTCAAGAAGGAGGTCCAGGAGTTCAACATATCAGTGCCTGGAGACTTTGCTTTGATGGGTTTTTCATCTCAGGTACCAAAGTGTTCTTTTGATTGTCATGTTAAGTATAATGCACTTAAGAAAGAATTTGATGTTATGGAGAGTCAATATAAGGATAACTTTATACAACTCAAGGCCCATAAAAATGCCGTTAAAACATTAGAACAACAAAAAATCTGGTATCAAAAGAATCAGTTAGTATATGAAGAGAAAATTAAGGTTTTGGAAAGAGATTTAAAAAACACCACTAATGAGTTAAAACATGTTGAGAGACAGTATGATAAAGTAATTTTAGAGAAAAATGAATTACAAGCTAAGTTGGAAAGTGAAGAGATTAGATGTGCTTCATATAAAGAATCAACTAGGCTTGTAGATAAATTGAATTCAAGTTCTCAATATGTAAAGTGTAAGAGGGGTCTAGGATGTCCTAAAACAGATGACTCTTCTGAGTCAAGAAATTTTATTCCTACCCCTAAGGAGGAAAACTTTCAAATACCTGTAAAGTATGTAAAAGAAGGTGAAATGCATGCTGTCCCTCCTCCTATAAGAGGTGTGTTTAAACCTGTCCCTATGCACTCTGACCTTGACATTGACTTAAATGAATCACACATGTCCTATGGCAAAAAGTCCAATGACTTGCCTAATCTGGGTTGTGACTCTAAAGACTCTGTCTCTTACTCTAAAAGTGACAAGTCTTCTGAGACAAAGACCAATGACTTTGCCTCCTGTGATTCAAATGACAAGTCAACCACACCCAAGTCTGATGACTTCTCACCTAAAGTAGCTAGTGTGGAATCCAATTCAAAGACAGCTACTTTAGAAGACATCTCTCTTAGTCCTACTAAGAACGATTTTGTTTCTGGTTCTGTTTGTGAGAAGTCTTTGTGTAATAAGCAAGGTCATGATAAGAAAAGTCAGGTTAAGAACAAAAAGATTAAAAAGAAATCTTGTTTTGTTTGTAAAAGTTACTCTCACCTCATTAAAGATTGTGATTATTATGAGAGTAAAATGAGTAATTGTGTTCAACAAAAGCAACCTAGATCAATATGGAAAAATGTAGAGAACATTCCCCCATTTGTCCCTAAAGCAAATGCATTTCCTTCTGGTAATGCAAAACGACCAGCACATGTTCCTTCTGGTAAGCCAGTTCCAGCTGGTCAAACCAAGTCTACTGGTTGGAAAAGGAATGTTGCTAGACCATTCTACATACCTATTAGCACTTACTTTCGGAATGGTTTTTGGCCTGGTTATTATGACCCAAGGTATATGGGGGAAACAAGATGGGATACTGGTGTTAAGCCCACAACAGGTTGTTCTTGGACAAATAAAAGGAAAGGTTCATTCTGGGTACCCAAGAACAATAGTCTTTGTCAGGTGCACTGATTGAGGGGAGGCATAAGCCTAAGGGGAGGCTTATTGTTGTATATTTTGTGCTAACTAACATTTTTGTTTAGTTTGTTTTGTGTTCTCTATCTAAAATAATGCAGCTGTTGAATTTGTTGCTTCCTATTATTGAGTGAGTGGTTACTGCTGTTGGATATTAAATTGGTTATTCCTGATCTTCGTGGGGCTACTGGATTTTTTTTTATTACTCGATCAAACCTATTGCATTCTAATATCACATGGGGCTTGAAGAGTGATTAAATTGATCCAATTAATGTGGTCAAATGGTTTGTCGTTAGCAGCAAAGGGTTGTTAATGAATTTATTGAATTGTAAGGTCAGTAAATGAATCAATGGAGGTTGTGGATTTAATACATGCATGCGTGGATCAGATGACATTGAAGATTAAATTGGTTGACTAATTATATATATATGCTGCTACTTCATATGGAATTAAAGTTTATTTGGTCAACGCATTACATTTGAATATGGAGAATGGTGCTCACTTAATGGGGCTTGGCATTTTATTCAAATTGTGTCAGTTAAGGCATCAGTACATGGGGACTTTGATTATTCTTGTACCCCTTGATAATGGGTACGTGTGATATGAGTAGACATGTACTATTGTTTGCTCTAATTCATGTGGTCACATGGAGGATGATTTATGAAGTGAATTGGTGATTGATCAAAAGGTTTATGTCTGCAACTATGCTTCAATTGTTTCTGCCAATAGTGATTTGGTTGCTGCTGAAGGTATTCCCATCTGCTAATCGAATATTTAAGTGTGGGACATTGGTTTATGCAAGTGAATGACATTGATTGTGAGGACATCTGGATGTGATACGCTCGATATGATATGGACTGGTCAAGGTTGTATCGTGGGTTGACTGGAGAAAATTCACAAAACCGACTAAGATATTCATGGTACTTTCAATACTTATTGATTAATTATATTGTGATCATGCAATTGATATAATTGGATGAAGGTATCTCGTACTAATGATAATTAATTGCTAGTGCATCTTGTCGTTTTGTGCATAATAACAAATTGGTGAATCAATTTTTGTTATGTTCTCATTAAATCGGTCGATGATAAATTTGTTTAATCGACAAGTGGATCGTAGTCGGAAGTAGCTTCATTTATTGGGCATGGGAAAAATTAATTGATGATTGGTGTTCAAGTGGGGCTTTATTGCATCTTCCGTGGTCAACCATGTGATACTGACATTGCTTATTCGCTTTGACAGTTGTGGTCAAAGTGATTAATTCACTTTTGATATTTGGTTTGACTAACGTGGGTATGTAATGATACATACTGTGTGCTTATTGATTCATCATTGGTCAACCCTGCTATGTGTCTCTTCAGCAAATGGTTGAGTGAATTAATTAATTCTACTGCTGATCTCACATGGATACCACTATCAGCAGTATCCAATTCTGCTGGTAGTGCTTCAGTTCCTGCCGACAGTGTTCCCGTTCCTGCTGATAACACTATTTCTGCTGGTTGCTTCGGATTCTGCTGCTCTCGGTAAAAAAAAAAAAAAAAAAAAAAAAAAAAAAAAAAAAAAAAAAAAAAAAATTTACATTTTCATTTTCTTTCTTTATTTTTCTTTTTGTTTATTTTCTTTTCTTTCTTTCATTTGTCTTTTCTTTTCGTTCTAGCTTAAGGGGAGGATTGTTTCTTGTTGTTGTTGTATAGTTTTCATTTCTTTCTTTCTGTTTTCTTTTCTTATTTTTCTTTTGGTGTGTTTTTGTTTGTGTTTCATAGTTTATTAAAAAAAAAAAAAAAAAAAAAAAAAAAAAAAAAATATATATATTTTGTATACTTTGTGTGCTAATAAGTTGGTTTTGAGCAACACCTTGCAGGTACAGTGTTGGTGTTTACACTGCACAATAAATGGTGCTCAACTCACCATGTCTTGCAGACAAGAAAGAGTTGACTCACCATGAGGGTACGGCTCTGGTGTGATAATCAAATCCGTTGATAGCTGTAATAGCTTGCTTAAAGCTATAGGGTACTTCAACTCACCCATGATTAAGTTCTGAGAGTTGAAAATGGTTCTCAATTCACCATGGATGTAACCCTTATGGGATCCAAAGGATTGGCTAGTCCACAAAAGTATGGTTTGTGGTAAAGACACTTGGTATCCATATTTGGTATTCAATTCACCAAGGTTTGCTGTAACCTAAGAATTGACTAGTCCTGAGCAAACGGCTACAGGTAAAGACAAGTCAAATCCGTTTATAGTTGCTGATTTGCTAATAAATCAGATGGTTATCAATGTACCATGGTCTAACACACCTAAACATTGGCTACTCCAGTAGTGATGGCTATTGGTAAAGAGACATCAAATCCATTAATTTTCAATGATTCACCTCTCACAGGAGTTAACACACCTGGATGTGATGAGAATAGTATGAAACTTAAAGAGATTTGATGTACATTTTGTCATTAGTAGCAGCCAAGTTCAAGTGAAGTAATGGTGACCAGTATACATGTTTTGGAGAAGATTTCTAATTCCTGCTGAACTATTGAGGTTGCTGCTGGATGCTATAGAAGTTGAAATCTTGCAAGTTATGGATGTTGCTGCTGGTTACTCAATATTGTTGCTGCTAAGTCGCAGTCCTCAAGCCTGAGAAGTTGAAAGCCTTATCACATGGGAATCTTGCAGGTTAACCTAGTCAACCTCAAGATTAGGGGAGGATTGTTAGGATCTCTGGGAAATAAGGGTTTCTCAGTGATGGGAGATTTGTTGAGTGCTGGGAGGATTGTTGGGATATATGAGAAATAAGAATTTCTCATTGCTGCCGATAGTGTTAAGCTGGTTCCTGCCGATAGCTTTGGTTCCTGCTCAAGCTCATTGCTGCCGACAGTGATATATTGTTCCTTCCGTTAGTGTTATTACTACGGGTATTAGTTATTGTTATCCCGTAAGTTTAGAGTGTTTGTTAGATTTATTTTTAGAAGAGATTGATGTTTATCTCTTTACATGTTTTATTTGTAACAGGCTGTATTAGGTATTAGGGTTTCTTATCTATATAAGAAACACACAGCCATTGATATTGAAGGACTTCAAGAAAAACATTCATCAATAACAGAATTCTTATTTCATAGTCTGATCCATAGAGGATCATTGTTCATTGTCCTTTAGAGTTTTTCTTCTTTATAATACTTGTTGTTTAGTTTCCGCATAAACACTTGTATTGCAGAGGTTCTTGTTTATACCAAGCTCAATCAAGCTCGAAGTACTCGATCCTACAACAAAGGACACCTTGTCCTGATAAGTTAAAGTTTTATCTAAACTTTTACTTATCTTTTCTACCTTAAGACTCTTACTAGTCTTAGAACCATATTCCATGATTGGTTCTTGGAACTCAGCTAAGCCTGTATGTGCTAGGTCAACACCTGGAGGTGAAGGAACACCTCTATATGGTGGAGGAACAGTTTTGTAACCTACACCTGAATTAGCTTTATCAATTACCTGAGCTTCCCAAATCTTATTCATTCCTTCTGAGGCATGTGCTAGAGTATCTATTGTTACCTTAACATTTTCTTTTTCAGTTTTGACTTCAGATAACTGTCTACTTTGATCATTAAGTAGTTCATCTCTAAATGCTATTCCTCTTTTTAAAGCATTTAAGTCATCAGTAAACGTAGATTCATTCTTTTTATAATGAAGAATCTGTTTTTCTAGAACTCCTACACACCTCTTGTGATTAGCTAAATTATGAAGGGCATCAATTAACTCTTCTCTAAAAGCATCAAATCTCTTTTTAATGTCTTCATAATTTTTAAGATTAGGACATGAATTAGTACAAGTAGGAATAGTATCTACCTCTGAATCAGAAGAAGCCATTAGAGCAAATTCAGTGGCCATAAGAGCAGCATTTGGTGGTGCATCTTCTTCAGTAGCCATAGAGCTCCAATCATATCCAATACCATCAATGGCCAACATAGCCTTTGGCTCTTCCACCAGTACTTCCTTATTCCTCTCTTGTTTATACCAAGTGTTCCTATTATCCTGCTTCCTTGGGCTTCTACATTCTTTAGCAAAATGTCCCAACCTATGACAGTTAAAACATTCCACTTTCTTCTTATCGAACCCAGCAGTATCATTACCATTTATGGTAATTTGCTTTCCAGTTTTCTGCCAAAACTTCTTAGCCCTCATGCTAAGTAAAGCAACTTGCCACTTAATATCCATCTCTTCCAAATCATCACCATCTACCTGCTCAAGGTCTTCATGATTTAAAGGAGAACCACTAGCTTGACTGGTTATAAAGGCATAAAATGTTGGATCTCCAAGTCCAGCAATATCCTTTTGTAAACTAGCAGAAGGACCACCATAAGTAACATTAGAAACACTTTCAACTTCATCTACCTCTTCTGTATGACTAACACTAGGAACTGATAGGAGTGCAACATTCCCAGAACTAGTACCATAATTTCCACCTCTCTTTAGACTTTGTTCAACAATTTTGAAGTTGTTGAACAAATCATTGAGCTTCATTGTTTCAATTTCTGGCTTGTTCATCCAGACAATAACATGAGTATGGAATTCACTAGGTAGACTTTTCAAGAACTTCATGTTGAGATCTTCCCTCTCAGTCTCAACACCCAACACAGCTAACTGACTTACAAGCTTGTGTAGTCTTGAAAATAGTTTGTCAAGAGACTCATTACTAAAAGCAGTAAAGTTTTCAAATTGGTGCTTTAGTAAAGTCTTCTGTGTCTTTTTGGTAGTTTCATTACCACCAAACCATGCACAAATCTCTTCAAAAAGAGTTTTTGCATCAAGATATTTGTTAAAAGATAGCATTTGCTCACCAGGAATGGTCATAAGCAACAAGTTTCGTGCTTTCTGATCATTTCTCTTTTGTATCTTTTCATCATTGGAGACTGGTCCAGTATTCCTTTTTCTTATTGTCTTCCCTTCAACAAGAACATCTGAATAGCCTAAAGTGAAGGAATCACCATACTGAATTATGTCCCAAAGAGCATAATCTTGAACCATGAAATATTGCTCAACTCTCATCCTCCATAACTCAAACTCATTGGGTTTGATCATGGGCAACTTTGCAGCAACATTTGTTTGAACATCTTGTACATCCATTTCTTGTTTCTTCTAAAAACAACAATATCAACCTGTATGCTCTGATACCACTTGCTAGGATGACTTGACACACGATTAAGGTGGTTAAACCTTCTAACTTTGTGTGTATGATATGTTGTGTTAAAATGATTAAGTGCGCGGAATTCACTCAACCAAACTTAGAAGGTTGTGTATGTTATGGAAATGGAATTGTTATGTTTGTTAGTTAGCAATGAAACACATAAAGATTATCACTAAACGATTCAATATTATTAAAGATAATAATACGAGTGATCTTGAAATATCACTAGGGTTACAACCTTGAATCTTTTGTTTCTATCACTTGTGATATATTTGTGTTTTTTCTAAAAGTTGTGCATGTTCTAACATATGCATGGATAATATATCTAACTCTTAATACTTCTTTATTTTTCACACACACACTTAATATCACTAGTCTAAGATCTCTTTTATAGTCAAAAGATCTTTACAAATTGCTTAAAGTCTTGACCGACTTACTTGGTTAACTTATCCTATTGAGTGTCAGTACATCAGATACAACATGTATCTATGTATACAACTTGTTAACTAAGCACATGGAGAAAGATATTATCTACCGTATATTGTTGACCAAAATACAATAAATATCTTTTTGATCTTATCCTTCTATCAGCAGAGTTGTTCATTATCAGCAGGAACAATCTATCGCTATCAGCAGAATCATCAGCAGAGTTGTTAAGCCTATCAGCAGAGTGAAATGCTCTATCAGCAGAATCAACATCATCAGCAGAAACCGTTTTGCACTATCAGCAGAATTATACTTAGAGTAGAATTCGATATTAAACATCTTGAATATTTAATTCCCAACACCATTACAATCACGATTAAGTTTCTTTGTTTAATCAAGAATAGTGGATAACAACAATCATTCATAGACAAATGATTATAACTAGTTGAATAACAATAGTTCTTTCGACCCTTAAAATTACTAGCAACTAGTTAAACTTGACCAACAAATGTCACTATGGAACTTTATCACAATTGGTTCTTAGAATCGACTTGAAATTGAATTAAAACATGTTATCACAATCATAAGCCAATCAATACATAATACACATCATCTAAGCAAGTGCACAAAGGCACTAGCCACTCATAACAAACATAAACATAATCTTAAAACCTTGAACATTAAAATCATGATAAAGAGTCTTACAATGATTGAAAATAAGATTACAAGTGAAAAGGCAATGATTCCCAAAGGATTATGATCTTCTCGACTCTCCAACTATTCCTGGACTTTTTTGGACGAATTTCTAAGAGTATTTGATGAGTGGTTTATGATTGTATTGATTATTCCTTGAAGTGTGTACCATAAGACTCCTCAAATAATCTTAAATATACTTATTCTCCAAGCATTGGGTCTTCAATGCTTCCCTTGGTCTCCAAGCAAATAGAATGGTCTAGAATCATCATTAGAATACTTTGGAAACGGATGGTAGCAAGCACAAGACTTAATGATAAAGATTTAGAATTCAGTCGACATCCAACCGATCGGTATTTTGTCCAACCGATTGGTTGGTCTTCAAAACTGGCCTCCATCCGAATCGGTTGCGGGCTGCATCCGATCGGATGGAGCTTGCTGATTTACACTTTTTGGACATTTGTCATTTGACTTGTTTCTCGTTCATATCTCTTGGTTCTTTGATCTTTCCCTTCATCCTTAAGCTCATTAACTTGGCTACTAAGACTTTTACTCTTCGAAGTACCTCTTGGTGCGGGACTTGTCACAAGAATCTTCATGTAACCATAAATATTTCCTTCTTCCTCGTTTTTGCATCTTTTACATCCTTTTCCCTGTTTTTGGCTACAAATGCTTCGCAAACACACTTTGGTACAATTAAGTAGCAAAAGTATATAAATATAACCACAAAACATATATAAAAGCACAAATAACGCAACTAAAAACATGTTAGATTTAAGCGTTATCAGTTGCGAAGTGCATGGGTT